>JARFOD010154463.1:0-12318 GCA_031763545.1 Mopalia muscosa | reverse complement strand
CATCACAGGCATCTGATTGGTCAACGTCGTTCTTATGCTTTAGGCCCATACCTAACAAAAAGCTCTATATCTACCAACGTATTGGATCAGTATGGGCTATACTGTAAGCCGATCGCTTGTTATACGAGCGTATCTGTGAAATCAGCTAGCAAGCAGTTTACCTACCAAAGATTCATTTCACCTCGCTTTACGTTAGGCAATTTAGACTGCGACCTTTCATGAACCCCGTTGTGTTTGACGTCATGGGCAGATTGTCTGGTATCTAAATAGCGATAATACAACATTACATCAGCAAACTTGTGATATAACATTGGCACATGATCGTAAAACCGACATCAATCATAAGCGTCTTCAGTCGTCTTCCTGAAAGCGCAGTTTAGGATTGCAATAAAATGAATATACGTAAAAAGGGCATTATTTTTGTGTTCGATTAATCCATTCAACTTTTTAGTCTAATTTTATGAGCAATTTGAGTAATGCTTAAAGTAGTCAAATAGGTAGTCTTTTTGCAATGCGTCACAAGACCTAGCCAGCCGTCAAGATTAATTGCCTACTTGTTTTACAGTAGAATTCAGTAACGTAGTAAGTCATGTTTTGTCATACCACACAAAACAAACACCAGCCCAAAATTGGTGGAAATTGTGTGAAAAAGACGAGATTTTGTCACGTGATACCATGTGGATGATCCGTGGCATATGTAAATAATTATGATGTGATATTTCCACAGTATATACACGAGAATTGTACACGTCTTTTATACGTGATTTATCCACAGGATAAACACAATAACTCTACATGTCAAGTCAGTGCCTTCTGGGAATTTACTCGCTAAAATAAACAAAGAGGAAGCAAGTGGAGTATGGAGAATGATCGTCTGGAGTAGTAAAGTGGACATCACAACAATTTCAGTTTTTTCGTTGGTTCGATTCACGAAAAATTAGCCACGTGGCATTCACGTGGTTTTATGGTGGTTCCATTCAAGACAAATAAACCACGTGGTATTCACATGATTTTCTGGTGGATTCAACTCCAAGATATTTAACACGTGCTATTCACATGGTTTAGGTGAATCCAACCACGACAATTTAACCACGTGGTATTCGTAGTTGCTGTGTGTGCCAGCGGGGCGTGTCTTATTAATCGATCGAAGGACGACAGTGGCAGATTTAGAAACAGATCGCATTTCACGTTGTTGTGGTAGTGGACTACAATTTTGCGATTCTGTAAATTTTTCCAAATGCTTTTTTTTGTGAGTAGAGTAATAAATACGGTACGAATCCTGAATCCGACGGCTGAGGAACGCACTATTAATGTATAGACTTCCCATTATCATGCCATACAAGAACTACAACAACAACGGTGTCAATTTTATGGCAGATAATTATAAAATCTTATGAATTATTTATATCCTTTTTCCGTGAATATGAACTTAACTAGCCGGTATGCTAATTTAATTGTCGAACTCATCTACATAAACAATTCCTGCTCGCTTGGCGTGCCCTGCAATGTCAATTTGTAATACAAATGTAAGGCACAGTGAACATCTAAAATATGTCAAGTGTATTTTGTTAAAGATAACTCAAATTGACAAATTAAGTGAGCTACAGGGACCACGTTCATAATATGTAGTTCTACGAAAATTGATTTTTCATAAAACGTAAAAGAACTAAAAAAAATATTTTTTTATGTCGACAACATTTCGTGAGAAGAGTTCTACCGGTCTACATACTTTCTTTGCAAGTTATGATTGTAGATGTTTGTGTATTTATTTGATTGGTGTTTACAGTCGTAAACATCCCCACCTTCAAACTTTCGGAATTTGAAAAACTGCCGTTATGTACATTTCTCCATATCGTCCATTATTTATCAATGTCGACTGAACATAAGGATAGCTTTATCTAAAAATGACGGATGTAAATAATTCAGAAGTTAATGGATACACTAACAACGTTGGCAAGTTTATCATATAGTGTTGCTAAGGCTGCTCTGGAAATTCGCTTATCAATAATAACCGTATTTTTTGTCTACAATACTGATCGTCGTGATTTGTTTCATTGATTGGGGTTTAATGCTGTACTTAAAGCAATATCACTCAAATAACGGTGTGCCAGCACAATGGGCGAAGGAAACGTCCTTCGACGCCACTGGCAACAACGACAAGACATGACACAATACAAACTGACAGATCACGAACAGACCGGCTTCATGTTGTCACTTAGCGCTGAGCGTACCAGGGCAAGATGAAGCCCCTGCCCAACGCTCCGTGGTCGACATGGTAATTACTTTGTAAGTAAACTAAAATCCCTTTGTGAAACCGGCCCCAGATCTATATTTAAAATATAATATATATTGTAAATAAATGAAGAGAGAAAAATTGCCTCCACCGGGAATCGAACTCGGGATCTTTGGGTTACAGGCCCCATAGGGGATTGTTAGGAATTCAAGTTTACAGGGTATGCAATAAGAACATTCGCTAGGTTTATAACCATAAAATGCTCAAAACTTTTCAACACGACTGGCAGATGAATTTGATAACGACAGAAATTGACAAAGGAGTATATGCTTTTCTAGAATGTTTAGATCTGATAGGTTAAAAAAACAACTACACAAACATCAGTCGAAAGTCAAGAAAAAAAAAGAGAAGAAAACAAAAGAAAGAAAAGGAAAGCAATAACTCATAATCTGCAAACTGAGGATATTCGAAAGTACGCTAAATTCTGTGTTGACTTCTCCAGTGTTGCTTACGGACAATTAAGTCATACAAATGAAATTAATTGACCAATAACGTAAACAAATTGGCATTGAACATACCGATAGATTCTTTGTGAATAACGACAAAGACATCAAGAAATGTCTTTTTTTAATTGAATTTTCAAACTCTTTTTGGATTTACATGTACATTGGATTTAATTCAATTGGATTTAAGTTCAAATTTAAGATGTCTTTCGACCACAGTGCTGTTATTGAAATCGCCTTTTTTCTGTATTATACCAAGTACTTACACAACCAGGTCTTTGTTCGAAACGGCATTTCTGAAAAGACATATTTTTTCAGTCGAACAGATCCGTAAAAGTTAATTTAAATATTAAACATATCGCACATATGAGGAATGGCTTTCTAACGAATTCGTTTCCTAACAATCTTTTGAAGATGACCCATGCAGAAAAGTTCAGACAATCAGCGAA
Source organism: Mopalia muscosa (assembly GCA_031763545.1). Classification (NCBI taxonomy): domain Eukaryota; kingdom Metazoa; phylum Mollusca; class Polyplacophora; order Chitonida; family Mopaliidae; genus Mopalia; species Mopalia muscosa. Next base: position 9,133 of record JARFOD010154463.1, on the reverse strand, counting down.
ATCTTTGAAGCTATTTAGGTTAAGGTATTTAGGTGGTAAGTTTGTGTGTTTACTTCTTTTCTCGGCGAATGAATTTCACTCCCATCTCGCATCAATCGTTCGCGATACAAAGCTGAAACATTTCGATGTTTATATACTATTCACTGAACACCTGTGGTATATTAATTCACCCGGGTAAGATGATTTACCTGGATGTTATATATTTAGTTCGACGAAACCGGATTTTTTTTATGTACATAACATATCTCACGAACTCTTGCTTTAAAAAAGTAACAGTGTTTTTGATTTTTGGGATAACATTTTTCTTATTTTGAAAAGATTCTAGTTCAGAAACTTAGCAGGTTGAAACCCGTCCAGGATTCGAACCCACGACCACTCAGAGTTACGCACCGAATCGCCAGCAGTAAATACCGGCCACCAAGATCACTCAACCACTTGAAATGGTAACCTGAATACTGTCTGAACACGCATTGCTCACGTCACATGTGTGCTGTCAGGATGAATTATGTATGTTTTCTTACATAACACATGATATGGTGTTACCATTTTCATAAAACACTTCCCAACTATGCAGACATTGTATCTGTTACAGGATCCGTTTCCAAACCAAAACCATTTTGATAAGGCAAACATGTATTAAGCCGGTAAGGTTAATCATGAAACGGAATACAGGTTAAGGTCTTTCGATAAAGAAAGATACAGTTCATTCAACGTAGAATTATTGGATTTGAATAGCTGTCTATAATAGCAGCCACAATTAATGGATGACGTATTGTTGACAGTTCTAAGTTTACAAAATAGTAGGTATAGTACGTTCACCGGTGGTATTTATAATGTCATTGCTATAATACCCCCAAAAAACGCAATGACCATAACTTGTCGTTAAAGAGAAAGTGCAAAGATTTTTGACCAAAACTTATTATTTTCTTAGTGTTGCGAAATGTGGTTCCCTTCACCCGTTGGGTCAGTACATAGTCATATGAGTGAAAAAAAACTTAAGTATTAGTCAGTTAGCTGCTGAGCCTGCCGTGTAATTTCGCAACTGCAAGATTTAAGGTTTATGTTGCCTACCATAAGCATATTTTACATGTCCAAACTTAATTCTCGGCTAAGCGCCCCTTGTTCAGACTATGGCTTGCTCACTTTGCACTCGCCTTGACTGCAGTTACGTGCAACTCAGCTCAAACTTATATAACTCCACTGCTTTGAACATTGCCCCCTTCTTGAGTGGCAGAACTCTAGGTTTAATTTACTCTTTACAAGCGGCAGCCCTTCGTATCGCCAATATATATAGCACACGCTTGACAGATCATTTGATTTAAACCGTGGCTGTCACATCACCATGGTGTGGGTATAGTCGTATATTCAGGATATAAATATGCTTAATCAACTTGCGATATACATAATAAAACCTTCTTTGGTTTGAGTTACAAAGTTTGGAATAATAACATTAAGAATTTTAAGTAACAAAAACTAACTGTGTTGTGACAAAAAGAGTTTCCGGAAATCTGCATGGCCAGCCAGTTTATATTTTATTTCCTGTTTTATGACATCACCAACTCTTCGATTGAATAATTGTATTTGTGAATAATTTCACAGTCAGTAAACCTAATTTGATATCAATAATTATGTCAAAAATTAAAAAGTGATACATATAATTAATTTTATTTTGACATTTTCGATAAAACACGTGTATTCTTATTGTATACATTTTATCAAAATGTTCATCAAGATATCATAAGCTCAATTCTTGTTTTTAAAGATGCTATTAGGTGATTCCTTGTTTAATCATTCTGTTGTATGATAGCGTATGTCGGGTATGTTTCACGTAGCGATGGCACCAGAGCCCAGGGATTTTGTGGTAAGAGTGTGCCTTTGCTAATCCTACTTCGATGTACGGTTCACAGGGTGTAGCTTTGGCCATTGTGCAAGTGGTTTTTAGGAGGTGTCCTCACGGTTCACACCGTAATTATGCAAGTAGTAGTGAGAAGTGGACAATTAGTCGTCATATAAGTGAACTACCCTTGAGCAAACAAACAAAAGATAGTATCAGTGTGCTTTATGTTGTTTTCGTTTCCGGTTATAATTTGTAGACCACCCAGACCAATCAAACAACCATGAGGAAAATGAACTCCGGAAGAGGAATGGCAATGGAGACGCAATGGACATTGAAACCGAGGCTGAACCAACACCGGTCATCACTCTATTGTACGAGGTTCAAGACACCCCTCCAATACACATTACATTGATCTACGGTATCCAGGTTAGAGGTTTTAAAATTCCTTTCACCGTGGGTGATCCTTGAAAATGGGCATTACAAGCAGATTTGCTGTAATGCTTTGCACTGGTAAATCGGAAGTTAATGATGTTTTAGATCATTTCTGTTCAGTTTTATGTGCCGTTCGGACGCCTTCCTTAGGTTTTAGTAAAACAAAGTGGTTCATATTGTTGTAAGACTAGATTATAATATTGTTTACGAATCCATATGCTATTTCCACAGATGTGTCAAGGCGACCGGAACTGAATGCACTGTGTCGTCATGTTAACAATTCGAAGAGCTACAAACCTTGTTCTTTTATATTCTGACTGTATTTTGTGTGTACCGTTAAAATAGTTTTCCTTTCACTTGTTATTTATTTATCTAAGTTGCACTAAATAAACTTCCATGATAATTTTCTTTTGCGAATGTTGTTTTTTTTTTTCTGATTACAGCTCGCTTTGATTAACGTGAGTTTTTCGGTAACAGTTGCAGTAATAATAGCGGGTATATTTTGTGCCGACGCAGAACACACGGCCAAGTTAACAAGTACTACTTTATTCATGGCGGGATTGAGTACAGTGCTTCAAACTTTCCTGGGAATCAGGTAACCTTGTCTAATTATCTGGGAATCCGGTAATCTTGTCTGATTATTTTCAACATCCTTGAGATCAAGTAACCTTGTCTGATTATCTACTAACATTCCTGGAAATCCGGTAACCTTGTCTGATTATCTTCTAACTTTCTTGGAAATCCGGTAACCTTGTCTGATTATCTTCTAACATTCTTGGAAATCCGGCAACCTTGTCTGATTATCTTCTAACATTCCTGGAAATCCGGTTATCTTGTCTGATTATCTTATAACATTCCTAGGAATCAGATAATCTTGTCTGATTATCTGTTTACATTCATAGGAATCAGGTAACCTTGTCTGATTTTCTTTTAACATCCTTGGGATCAAGTAACCGTGTCTGATTATCTTATAACATTCCTGGGAATCAGGTAATCTTGTCTGATTATCTGTTTACATTCATAGGAATCAGGTAACCATGTCTGATTATCTTTTAACATTCCTGTGAATCCGGTTATCTTGTCTGATTATCTTATAACATTGCTGGGAATCAGGTTATCTTGTCTGATGATCTTTTTACATTCCTAGGAATCAGGTAACCTTGTCGGATTATTTTCTAACATTATTGTGATCAGGTAATCTTGTGTGAAAAGTGACGTCAAATAGTCGTAATTCTAAAGAGCCGTCTAACTTTAACCCTTATATTTAGGAGTGTTATTGACTTTTTAAAAAGAACAAATTTTCTTAAAATAATCAAAGGGTCTTTTTAACGGAAGAATGTTGAGACCCGGCCAGTATGGGGTTGATCCTTTAATAATGTGTCTGAGAAAGGCTGTTCTATGGGATTGTTCTGTGCACAGCAGTGAATAATAATAAAATCACATGGCATGAAAAATAGTTCAGTTATAGACAAATTGACTAAGTAACTTGTATGGGCGACCGTTTGCGTAACCATCTTAAATAGAGTAAATGTGCTTAAAATCGGAGAGTCGAGCTGTTTTAAATGAATAGCCTCATTTGTGTGGGTGTGGTAGTCTAAAGCATTTCAAATAATTATTGCAAAAAAATAATAATAAACCCGTATATATGCTATTGTCAAATTTGTATTATAGTTGCGTGCTCTTGAAAAAAAAAGCTCACAAAACATATCTAAATTAAGTGCTGTTGAGTACAACATCCGAAGTGGAAACAATAGATAGTGTAATGTAAAAGCGGTTCACTTTTTCAGTAGAATGAACCCATATCCTAATGCATGCTAATATGTAACAGATTTTTAACCTAGCAAAATACACATACATATTTAAAATCTGTTCTGTTTTAAACAGTATCTGTCTGTACCTTCATTCATACTTAAATTGCAAATAGTAACTAATTTAATTTTCTTAACTTACTTTAAAAATATATATAGCTTTTTTCCCAAAGTTTTGATTTATCTCAATTGATATTTTATATAATTTATATTGTAACTGTTATTTAATGTCTTTTGTTATCAGACCTGTAAGTGGGCCTTTGTGCCTGTTGGATTCTGGAATAAATACAATACAATACAAATAGAACATACGGCGCCAATTGTTTTATTCCCGACGAATAAAAAATAGAAAACAAAATTCATGGTCACATAATACAATGACTAAAGTTGTAAGCAAGATTGCTATTACATTTTTTGAAAGGCTTTTACATTTCCACTGAAAGCCACTTTAATGTTGGATGCTGCGAGTTAAATGTATGGTGGCCTTTTTATACCACGTTTGTTTGACGCTTATGTGACGGCGGTGTATTCCTAAAAAAATTGAAAGAACCACAACCATATCATGGGGAGTTTTTTGATAAAGTTGGAAAGTTAATCTTCCATAAGTGATACATAAGGACATCACTGCAACTCTTTAGGCAAACTGCCCATACCCAGAGGACGTGTTATAACTGAAGTGCAAATAAATTCAAATTTTGTGCATCAGTTTTGAACATTGGGCGGGAATATGGATAACCAAGATTCGACTTGACCAAACTCCGTACTAGAATTTTAAGTGGAACTCTGTATATGAAACGCAACTGCCAGTATCACCTCAAAAGTGCAAACATTAGTATTTCCAAGTAGAGAAAACTACAACACTCTTAGTGCTAAAGACAACAGCTTAGTACAACGAACATCAATTCTCTGAAGTCGAAACATAAGCTCAGTATTAAAACAACAGTATTTATTGTAGTGGGGCGAGAGTATTTCTCAATTCTTGAAAGAAGAGTATTTCTCAAAACTCCAGCATTTCTCAAAACTCGAAACAAAAGTATTTCTCAATACTCGAAACTTCAGCATTTCCCAATACTAGAACCACCAGCATTTCTCAATTCACGAAACATATACTCGAAACACCAGCAAAACTCGAAACACCACCATTTCCCAATACTAGAAACACGACCATTTCCCGTTACTCGAAATACCAACATTTCTCAATACTCCAATTAATAGCATTTCTTACACCTTAACATATGACGAAAAAAGCCACAATGGGGAGTCTAGACTGTTGTTATAATCCCATTAACAATAACTATTTTATACATCTTTAGCATTCATCACATCACCATGGCCTTTGGCAATCACGACATCCCACGGCTCGATTTTAACCTATATTTTGTGCTTACATAATCTCACTCTACAACGGCAAATGGGGCCAATCTGTGTCGCTAGTGCAAATACACATGCTGGCTGCAAATGACAAATACTAGGGTCTACACAATAAATCTCGCACAATTGTTATAAATAGGCGCAACTATCCATATTTCGGAGTAAAACAACCATAAAATAAGACTAATATGTATTTAATACTTCAGATACAACTTTGTTAATTTATAAAGCTTGAATTCAGTTTTGGCTCTATTGTTAGTTACATGGTGGTTTCAGAACGTAATGTCCTTTCTCCTTGAAAAAAATAAAATATATTGTCTTTCGTGATGTACAATGTAAGATAAAATGCCAATTGCTACCTCACATCTGATACACAACAAACTCTTCTGTGGTCATGTGAATATACATGTAGCATGTTCACAGTTTCACATACAATTTATAGGCATCAATTCGCCTGTCCCTAGCGAGTATTTTGACTGGCTTAGCTGGGTCTATTTGTATTTTTACATAAATGCTTGAAACAACGACATTTTTCAAATGGAAAACTTACGATTTCCCAGTAGTAAAAAACAACAGCATTTTCAAGTAGTAGAAACAACGGTATTTATCAGGTGTGAAAACAACAGTATTTAGTAGTTTGAGTAAACAAAGTATTTATCAGCTGTGAAGACAACAGTATTTATTTGTTTGGGGAAACAACAGTATTTATCGGTAGTAGAAACCACAGTATTTCCCAGTACCAGGAACAACAGTATTTCTCCGTAGTGGAAACAAAAACTTACTTCTATAGTTAAGATAATCAGAATAAGCAACAGCATTTCTTTATTTCATTTTTTACTATAGAATTATATAGTTTTGAGGTTCCATAGATACCATCCCTTTGAATATTTAATTGCTTTATTACAATGCTTTCACATTGTTAGTTATTTTACATATATAATATAATGTTGTGCAATATTATTTATATACCAATAAGAACAGTTATGGTTTTGAGTACTTTTATCATTTTCAAAATTGTGTCTGAACTATAGTTTGAATGTAATGTATTTTTTTTTTCGTTTTTTTTCCCAGGCTGCCAATTTTTCAAGGTCCAAACCCGACTTTCCTGGTTCCTCTCCTGAATATGAGAAATCTCCCCGAATGGCAATGTTTAGACGAAGGTACGCTATTGCCTTTATTTAAACACGAAAGGCTGTCCGCTGGCACTGTTTGCCCTGGAAGCTGCTGATGCGTAGGCCAACATATACGCGAGAAAATTGACCTTGTTCAAAATCTATAAGACGGAAAGATTTGTTTGTTTGATTGCTGTTTATCGTCATACTCAAGGGTAGTTCACTTATATGACGACGGACTGTCAACTTCACACTGTTCCTTAGATCATTTCGGTGGAAAACCGGGATGAAACTTCGTAAAAACCACCCCGGCAATTGCCGGAGCCACATCGTGCGACTCACTCATATACCTGATCGTAGACAGATTGACTCGATCCCGTGATGTAAATTGGAGAAGGATAACTAAGCCTATACGCTACCACTAAGACACGGGTTATAGGATGGAAAGAATTGGCATGGATAACAACTTCTTAGTTTTTTGGATACAGCGTTTTTATCCCATTCGAGACCATTTTCAAGTATGAAGTAGAATCGCAGTATCCAATAAACTCGAAGGTGTTTTTTATACCAAGTCTTTCAATCCATTGTCGTTTATGATGGATATTTATTTCAACTGCATTCGAATATATAACTCGCAAGAACAAGCAGTATATTACCTTAGTTATATATATCGTTATATGGGTATTAATTAATAATGAATACATATATTTATTAAAGGTACAATTCTGGCAGACAACGCAACAGAAATTGTTTCTATGACATCTAGAATGGAATTGGTAAGTTTATTTTTTTGTAAACATATTAAAGAGTGGTGTTGACTTGAGTCCGTCAAATGTCAAAAAAAATCTGTCAGTCAAAACCTTTGGTTCATTTTTTAGCACAAGGGGTTCAGCAAGACATTAATACTACAACAGAACAGCAACAAAAGTCGCATTTTTCATACCCTGTCAATGAGCCATGCTCCAAGCTGTTGTGAGTCAACAACCGAGTAACGAAAATGCGAGTCCCCAATCATAAAATCAGTTCAGATAAACAGATTATGGCCTTCTTTTTGAAAAAAAAACCCCCAGTGATTTTGTAAAAATATTAATATCGTGTATGGGGGAAAGAATAAGATATGGCGTCAGTTATATAGCTAGGGGTGTACAACAAGTTAACTGTATGCCTAAATGTGCGGAACTTTTCATACAACAAAAAATTTACGTCACGTCATACATTGCGGACTAGACTTTATAACAGTAAAAATTGGCCCATGTATTTTACAGAAATTCATTAAACGAGTTTTGTTATGAATAATACACAGCACACTCCGTAGCAAGTGGCTATGGCAAGTGGAAAGGATTACGAATTAGCCCTGACAACAGTTAATCGATCGTGTGAATGTATTTAACTGTGTTTTGAGAAATTCAGTGAAGGGTCAATTGGTAGTTGTATACACTCCGTCTAACTTTCTCACACTCTCCCGATTGTTCTATTATTTATAGCAAGTGTGTTTACCAAACTTATGGAAAGAACACTTCAGATATGCCAAATAAATTCAACCATCTGTGACAAACTATTTATTTCAAGGTGGCAATAGCTATGTTGTCAGCGAAAAGCTTTTGTGCTTTTGATTGGCCTGATTAGGGCCTTAATGCTGTAATTTTTTGCTCCATTGGTCTATGTCTGCCCACTTGACTAGTTTAACTGTTTGTTTGATTGACATGTTTAATCTCGTGCGTTACATTGAGCGACTTATTGTTAATATAGATTATTAGTCCTGCATGTATATTTTTATTTGATTTTAGAGATTCGGCAAAACATGTGTTCTTTGGTACGTCCTTAATTTGTTCAATCGCTCCCTTGTTCCTTCTTTCGTTATTTTGACACTTGTGTGTGTCCTTTTTTCCCGGTTTGTCTCTCTTTATGATGTTGAGTGTCAAGAGAGATATTAGCTGGAATAAAAAGTTATTAAAAAAATTAATTGAAAAGCAAAAACACAAGAAATAAATGAAACAAAAAAAAAAAAAAGGAAAAACGAAAAAAAAAAAAAAAACCCCACAGTACAGTGTGTTTTGTCCAACTATATCAATCAATCAATCAATCAATCAGTCAATCAATCAATCGGACCTTCATTAATTCAACCTAACTTCCTTGTGTCGCTTCAGGTGTCAGGTAGTCTATTAGCCGCCTCCGGCATCCATATTCTTCTGGGTGCCACAGGACTGATGGGTTTACTCATGAAGGTGATTGGTCCACTGACGATCTCTCCCGTCCTAGTCTTAATCGCCGTGTCCTTGATCCCGCCGACAGCAGAACTGATGGAGCCTCACTGGGGAGTATCCTCATTGTATGTATATATATCACGTGTTGTGAGGACATCATTTGTCCTTTTACTAACTCTCATCGCGCTGGTATTGGTATCATTTAACTATATCGACTCATTACATCACCCAAATCGCATGCTTTTTTATCCCCCGCCGGCCTGGGGGCCGAAGGGAGATTATGTCGTGGCGTTGTCCGTCCGTCCCGGAACCTTCTGTAATCAACTCCTTCTACAATTGTTAATGGAATTTTTTCAAACTCTATAGACA
>JARFOD010154452.1:0-12318 GCA_031763545.1 Mopalia muscosa | reverse complement strand
TCTTTAATGAATGATAACCAGAGTTACGATCAGGTTATGAAAATGGAAATTAATTTATTGTGTTACACACAAAAAGTTTTACTTATTTATAGAATAAGGTTTTTGGGTGGTCTTCCCCTTTAAGTATTGTAAGAGACATAAGAATTTGACCTACAAGCATTGAGCTATCTCTGTCATATCTGCTTGCGGACTCAGTATGAGTGTCCTCAAAGGACTCTTCATCTTCTTCCTCCAGTAGGTTGATGGTGGATGGGCCATGGGAATCTCGTAATCTTTTAAACCGTTAGGGAACATATTTGATATACATGTATAAAGTTACCAACAGTCATTTAGTTATATGTGCTTATTACTGCTGTTGTTTGTTACAATGTAGCTGGAATCGCATACAGATCATCCTACAAATAGATTGCTTGTCTGTTTGTTTGTTTGTTTGTTCTGGGTTGAACCTCCTACCCAAGGGTATTTCACTTATATGACAGAGGACTGTCCCCTTAAATCTGTTCCTGGCCTAATTACCATGGAATCCAGGAGTAAATCTAAAAAAAAAACCCTAGTGAATGCAAGAGTCACATCATGTGACTCACTTATATACCTGAAATTCGACCTGGTTTACAAACAGTGGAAAACAGATATGAAACCCTGTTAAAACCACCCAGCCATGGTTGACCGGTAGACTCGAACATCCCAGTAGGTTAAGTTTGGAAACAATCTAGCCACTAAACCATGGCTGTGGACCCAGATACAAATTGAAAATGATGAAATAATTCCAAAGTCAGAAACATTTTGTTGAAAAGAAAAATTACAAATGTATTTGACCAGCTTTCCATTATCTTTATATTTATTCAGAGGCTTGATCAGTCACCCATTTCAAAGTAGAACAATTTGAAACAAAAAAAGGATACAATTGCTTAGCTGATTTTTTCTTCCTTCTGGAAAAAAATCTTTTAGCCAAATCAGCAAACTGACGCTTAGATGCTGAAAGAAAACATTTCAAAGAGTTAATAAATGAATACTGGTATACACTAAATGTCAGAGCAAATAGACTTAAGTCAAATGGAATGTTTGCATATTAAACAATCCATTGCTTTCACTTTAATTTGGTAAAACTCATTTTCTTGAGTTACTTTTACAAATAAATTAATTAATTTTTTTACATTTATCTTAAGTGAATAAAATTATGATTTGAAAGCCCTTTGATTTAATCCTATGCATTTTAAATGAATACTCTGATTTAACTGAATATTGATCAAATATTGAATACTGGTATTTGTAGTTGAAAAGCAAAATGTTAAATATTTTTCATCTAAAATTTTAGCTTTTCTTTTCCTAAAGAAAGAAGTTATAAGATTTAGTCTATATTTTTAAAATAATTGAGTACATGTCTTAACGGTTTGTTTGTTTGTTTAATTGGGGTTTAATGTCGTACTCAAGGGTATTTCATATGATAACAGATTATCCACTTCACATTGTTCCTTGCTGTATTAAATGTGGAAAACTGAGAGGAGCCTTGTAAAAACCACCCCCGTGATTGCCAGAGCCACATTTAGTGACTCACTCATATACCTGAGGGTTGACGAACGGACTCAATCCCATGAATGGTACATCAAAGTAGGCTTTAGAAAGCACACTCGCTAACCACTAAGCCACAGCCACGCACCTCCAATATGAATGGAAGTACAAAGGTCCAAGTACCTTTTTCCATCTGAGCTATAATACTACCCTTTCTACATAATTTTTCTTTCATATATTGCCTACCATTTCCACATCATCTTGTTGAAATATATTGCCTATCGTTCCTGTATGATTGTGTCATAACATATTGCCTACCTATTCCACCTGATCTTGTTGAAATATATTGCCTATCGTTCCTGTAAGATTGTGTCATAACATATTGCCTACCTATTCCACCTGATCTTGTCGTAATGTGTACTACCTTATCCACCTGATTCTGTTTTGATGTATTGCCTAACTATTCCACCTGATCTTGTTTTAATGTATTGCCTAACTATTCCACCTGATTCTGTTTTAATGTATTGCCTCACTATTCCACCTGATCTTGTTTTAATGTATTGCCTAACTATTCCACCTGATCATGTTTTAATGTATTGCCTAACTATTCCACCTGATCTTGTTTTAATGTATTACCTAACTATTCCACCTAATCTTGTCGTAATATGTATTGTCTACTTTTTCACCTGATCTTGTTTTAATGTATTGCCTAACTATTCCACCTGATGTTGTCATTATATATGGCCTACCTTTTCCCATATGATTAAGCTGTCTACGAAGCTCTTTATCAGCATCATCTCCTCCATGACCTATTTTTTGTGTGAATGGAAATGCTTCCAGAGTGACCTGTCGATCATCCCCATAACCTTCTGAGTAACAACAAGTGATAAACATTCATGAAAATAGCAATGAATCTTAATAATATCAGGCAGTTTGAAAATTAAGAAAATTGGCAACATACAGTACAACAGAGTTCTTGCTACAAGGATGTGTGTAGGAAAATGGTAGAATCATATTTCAACCTTTACAGTCCTGTTACAGGGTTAAAATCCTAAAATTCCTGAGCTTTTCCAGTTCTCAATACACAAAGGTTTTTGGTTTGATCTCTAAATATTAACAGCTTTGGTTATTTTTGCCATTGAGAATTGAGCTCTGTGATGGTAATAACTGGCTGTTAGGTGATATTGGCACATGCATCCTTATGGATATTTGCACCTACTGATTTGAGATATGAATGCATAAGGGCAAGAAACCAGTCTCCACTGGCTAAAAAAGGACAAGAAACCCGCCTCCACTGGCTGAATCAGTTCCGGAAACCAGTCTCAACTGGCTGAATCAGGGGCCAGTTGTTCAAAAGTGTATACCCTGGTTTAAGACTGGTATTAAAACATAAGACTGTTGTTCAAAACTGTCATAAAGTTAAACCAGACCCATATCATGGTCAGGGCTAGCTTAACTTTAATACTGGTCTGATGGTGTATTAAAACTAGCCTTAAGTTAGCTAGGGAGGCATTTGCGTGTTTGAAAAAGGAAATTAGAACAACGCTGTGAAGAAATAACGTCATGACGTCAAAAACGTGACGTAATAAAAAAGGCTTTATCATCTTTGGGTCACCAATAACGTTGTTTATTTCGATTACGCCATGCTATTCGCGTAAAAGAAATGTGGAATGAGCTGATCTCACATCTGACATTTTATGCTATCTCAGGTTGCCAAGGAAATAACAAAAAAAAGATTGCACTGTGGGATGTTCGATATGATAACACTGGTTTTATCTATGTTTAATTGGTATTTGCTAAAACCTGTCTTAAATAACTTGGATAAGCTGAGACCAACTTAATGAATTAAAGCCTGGTTTAACTTTAAACCTGGCTTAAAGTTAAGACCCTTTTGAACAACTGGCCACAGTTTTGGAAACCAGTCTCAACTGGTTGAATCAGTTAGGAAACCAGTCTCAACTGGCTGAATAAGGGAAGGAAACCAGTCTCAACTGGCTGAATAAGGGAAGGAAACCAGTCTCAACTGGCTGAATCAGTTCAGGAAACCAGCCTAAAGTGGCTGAATAAGGACAGGAAACCAGTCTCAACTGGCTGAATCAGTTCAGGAAACCAGTCTAAACTGGCTGAATCAGTTAAGGAAACCAGTCTCAACTGGCTGAATCAGTTCAGGAAAACAGTCTCAACTGGCTGAATAAGGGCTGGAAACCAGTCTCAACTGGCCGCACTGACATGAAATGAGACAAGCAAAAGTCATGAAACAGAATGTAAAACATTGACCATCATGTACATGTATGACAATATACACCATAAAATACCCCTGTACTGGCCATTATCCCTGAGAACACCAGGGAGGGAACAGGAAGATCCCAACAACCAGTTACATTATTCATTTCATTAGGTAGACCTCACCTTGAAAGTCCTCCAACTTGTCATCAGGTATTGGAGGTAATGGGGCCATTTCTTTTGGTGTGGAGGTCACAGGTGGGGGCTCATTCCGCACAACTGGAGCAGGTGAATGGGTGGGCTCAAAAGCAGAGGCATTTAATCGATCTACAAAAATCACAAAAAATCAATGTACCCATCACACCTATCTTCTTTCATCTTTTATTAACAGCATGTCCACCTGCTGCAAGTAGCGCAAAATACTATTTGTCACTTACACCAGTGATCCTTAAAAGTACTGTATCTGTTTCAGGTAACAATAAAAACACATGATTGATGTTTTAACACCCAGCTTGGCAATATATCAGCCATATGAAGGCAGTGTGTCAATTGAGCCCCACATCATAATGCCAACAAAATCAGGAATGACGTGACACTATATGGGAAATCTTTGTCCTTTGGTATGATAAATAAAACACACAAGACAGAAGTCAGCATATTGTGCAACATAGGACATCTCAGGTAGAGATTGGTTTAATGTTGTACTCAACGGTATTCACTTATATGACGACAGATTGTCCACTTCACACTGCCTCTAGTCTTATCACGGTGTAAAACTGAGAGGAAACCTCATAAAAAGCACCCCTGCGGTTGCCAGAGCCACAACATGTGACTCGCTCATATATCTGATGATCGACAGGCAGACTTGATCCCGTGAATGGTAAATCGAAGCAGGCTCAGCTAAGTAAATGCACTCGCTACCACTAAACCACAGCTGCAGGTGAGCCACATTCAGCGACCAGTACATCAATGTAACGTTAGTAGGCGTATGCGCTGACCACTGTGGCACAAACGTTTAATGTCTTATGTTTCCAGACAATGAAGAAATATTGTCAGAAGATAGTTCTGTAATAATCAGTCTTAAAATCCAGATGATAAGAAAAAACTAAACACTGTAGGCCTACCTCTTTCAAGTGTTTTCATAAAATCTTCATTCTGTCGTAATTCTTCTAAGAACTCGCTGTTTTGTAATATTATTGCCATTCTCTCATCCTCCAGATACTGAGTCATTTCTGGGTCACCTCTCATTGGGGTGGACCGTCGCCTTCGCTCATTCTCTCGCAGTTTTTTCTGGAGTAGACTGGTATTGATCTCATGCCGCACAGTGCACTGATATTAAAATAAAGAAAAGAGATGATCCACTGAACTGTCTGGTTTTGCCATGGTGTGGATACACAGTCAAAGAGCTCACCTGTTCCACCAATGGAATTCCTATTGCCTACTTTCACAAAGTAGTTAAAATAAGACTCCAATTATTGCTACATGTACACATGCATGGATGAATATCACTAATTTGTCTATTTCAGGAAGATAGTTATTGCCTAGAGAATACAATTTTGTATTTGCTTGTTAGTTTGATTAGGGCTTAACTCAGTATTTAAGGTTATTCACCCATACATATACAACATGACCCCCAAAATGTACCTGCATGATAGCTCGTAGCCCAATAGGTGAAGAAAATCACCTTCAGCGCCACTCACAGTAGTTTGTTGGCTTGTTTGTTTGGGGTTTAACGTCGCACTCAAGGGTATTTCGCTTAAATGACGACGGAGTGCCCACTTCAGGTTATTCCTTGCCTTATTACGGTGGAAAACCTGGAGGAAAACCTCATAAAAACCATCCCCACGATTGCCCGAGCCACAACATGTGACTCACTCATATACCTGAGGGTCGACAGGTGGACTCGACCCTGTGAACCTCACAACAAAAAGCCAGACAGGACAACTGCAGGATGTAATACAAAGATATACCAAACAGATCAGCCTCGTGTTGTCCATTAGCTCTAAGAACACCGGGGCAACAGGAAACGTCAGAGAGAATACAAAAGAGATGAATTAAAGTGTGAACTCACTGGAGGTCTGGGTTGAGCTGGCATACTCTGACTCCGCCCTAGAGGACGTGATGAACGATGACTGCTTGTCTCTGGTTTCAATCGTAAAAAGTCATCAGGTAATTTACCTAACAGAGGTGGATACCACGTTCTTGGTTTTCGATGCCGAGACTGACTTGTCTCTGTCAAAGGTTCTTCTAATAAAGTTTTTGGGGTAGTTTCAGAGGATACTGTTGCCAAGGTGCTGGCAAACGTGCCAATGTCCAAGTCTAAAAGATTGGGCCCTTTAGAGCTCTTCCCCTTCACCTGTCGACCCGATGGGGAAGATTTTTTAGACTGTGAGGACGTTTGATGTTTGATGGCCTCAGAATAAGATGGTGGATCCTCGGTTGACAAACTTTTTGATCTAGTGGCTGACTTAAGACGAGATTTCTCCTTGGAAAGGTGCTGAAAATAATATCAAAAGCATCATGAATCGGTATGTCCACTGAGAATTTAGATTTGTTTGTTAAATAGGGGTTTAACATCATACTTAAGTTTATGTCGCTCACATGCAGCCGTGCCAACTCAATGGGTAAATGAATCCAACCTGGACACCTCTGGCAACAAACAAAGACAAGATAAGAAAAGGACATATTTAGTATATGTTCTAACTAAGAAAGTGTTATCCCAAAATAACAAAAATCTTCACTTTCTTTAAGACACAAAAAATATTCACAGATAGGCCCCATGTCGTTAACTAGCTCTGAAAGTAATGGGGCAACAATAAGCTACCTTCCCACCTTACCCTGATATTATTGGGGGGAAATATAGAGCTTTTTTGTGTTTTACAGATTTAACATGTGTTGTTTTTTCAACAGATAATTAAAGATAAGTTGGAATATAAAACTGAAGATTAAACTCCAACCTTCCCATCCTATTTGAAAAAAGTACTATGCACCCAAAAACAAAGAATAAACATACAAGATAAATGTAATTGTAAGAGCTTGATTAGAAGATATTACAATGCCAGTAAATGTTGAAATTCTAAGAAACTGTAATTGATAAATGAAAGTATATTAACTTACTCTTGTTTTTTCAGATCGTTTAGAGGCAGTACTCTCTGGGCAGTCTTCACTCTCGTCATTATCAATGTTCATAGTGAGTAACTGGTCAATTGTCGCATCAACTGCCCCGTTATTTGCTCTCAATACAGCCTCAATTATCTCCTCATCCATCGTAGGAAACATGTGCTGAAAGTCAGACATCGCCTGGTAGAAGTCTAACTGGCGTGTCGACCTAGACTCACCGTGTCGAGGTGACATATTGTTGGGCATATAATCGTTCTCTGATCTAGTAGCCATTGTCACTGGATTAGCGGACCCTCACTACATGAAATCACACATCATTGATTGGCAGCCATAGTTGCCTCCCCTGGCCTCCAATTATTCATTTCAGCAGACTTGTATGTGTTTAAATCAGATGTAAACACAAATTCTAAAAAAATTAGGCCCACATAAAACTCCTTTGTCTGTTGCTCAATCTAAAATCATGCTGTTTGTAATTCCCTGGAGACAGCCTGTCCTGACAACATTCTGAAGTATGAAAAAAACACAAATTAGGCAGAATAAAAAACAAAAAAACTATAACAACTAGAACCGAAATATGGGGAGAATTGTAATAAACTTCTTGTTCTGTTGCTCAATGCTAAACCATGCAGTTTGAAATTGGCTGGAGACAGTCTATTCTAAGCTACGACGTTGATACCGGACATATACAATGGCCAAAAGAAAATGGGGAAGGAAAGACATCACAGGGGCTAAGTTGGATCCAACTGCTCTCCCCTACCTGCAGATTAACGGGTATCGAAAATTTGCAGGGTTTTTTATTTAACACATATAGCCGGTTTGTTTAAAGTAAGAGGTGTTGGATTGTACAATTTGAAATCTTATGTTAAATTTGCTCAGCGACAAAAACCTGACAGGGTGAATGGGGGGTGAATGTCAATTTCCGATGATTTTTGTCTGCCAAATGGTTAATGATCCGCTTTGAGCTCATCCTCTGCACATATAAACCGACAGAAGGGAAAAGGAATTTTTTTACCCTCTTCGGCTCTTGTAGCTGCATCAAGCTATGTCTGTGTCGCTACATGAAGCTATAGTAGCTGATCGAAGCTACATAGCTGGATCCAGCTACTCTCCCCTACCTGATAATTAAGGATACAAGACATGCAATGTTATAATAGGCCATTAGAGATACATAATTCCGATTCGACTTGGTCGAGATGCATCTTAAACTGTTAAAGAGTCCACCATCTTCTTCCTAAACTTCTGACATTTCTCCAAGAGTTGTCACAAATTTCACTCAATACGATCATCTATAATGCTTTCTTGTCATCTTTGCATAGTATCAAACAAAACTGGACAAATAACTAACTTATGACAAGATTTAAATCACTAACTTACCGAAATTACACAAGTGACCAACTTAGCAATGATACCAACCCCTTTTGCTACTTCCGGAGAAGACAACACAACGGAAGCTGAATTTAGACTGTTACCCTTTTGTTTACGCCTCAGGACCACCATTAATAGCCTCTTTTTCGATTTTTCTCTAACACACCTTTCTCTTAATACTCCTTATCGGGCATAATTACAATAAACAAAATAGTAGAGTATGTGTTTATTGGAATTTAAGAAGCACAGAATCATAAAATGTTTAATGAGTTTTATTTATTTAATATGTAAATTCGTTTTTTTTATGACGTCACATGAGCAATACTTCACAAAGAGGGATACAGGCTGTTACGGATTTGTCTCGTTTTTCTCACAGGCTGTAGGGGCGCGTGTATTTCTCACACAGAGACAAGATGGCTTTAACGTTGCTGACGTGTACTTTACTGCTAGTTTCGGTTTTTGCCGAAGATTCGGATATTGTGACAGATAAAGATGTGGTTAGAGCTAGAGTTGATGTAAGTATTTTGATCTAAACTAAAGTCGCGACATTAAAGAGCGTTAAATAAAAAGACATCTTCAATTTCGATGTTAGCTTAAGCCCTACAGTTTATGTTTACACATAAGATATAGGCCTAGTCCCGTTATAACTGAGAATTCATATACATATATAGCCTAACGGCAATTCTCCGTTAGGCTGTATATGTATATGAATTCTCAGTTATATCAGGACTAATAAGAAACTTATAGGCCTAGAAACGTTAACATGGGTTACATGTATGTTTTATTTATAATGCCAATTCGGCGTCAGTGCTGATTATAATATGATAGAGTTGATACTAAGTAGCTAACGTCCCGGACAGAACAAAATTCTATGTCTACGCCTGTTGAGTTTTTCATCGAGGCCTAGAGCAATACCACAACATAAATTCACTCAAGCCAGACTTATTGTTCATTTAATAAATGAAGTTTTAAATAAAATGTCTGGTAATTACATGTAGATACATAACTCTGATCTTCGCTGAATCCTTAAATATACCAGAGTCATACTCGAAGATGAGAGGGCATCTTAAAGTGCACCGTAATATGACAAGTAACAGTGTGAAGTGGACAATCGGTCGTCATATAAGTGAAATATCCTTGAGTAAACCCCAATCAAACAAACAAACGTAACACTAGGGGCATCTAGTATTTTGAAACATCTGTGCATTCACTATTGGATAATCTTCACTGACAGCATCTATATCTGCAGCCCTCTATCTTAATACCTGCAGCCCTGTATTACGATACCTGCAGCCCTGTATCACGATCCCTGCAGCCCTGTATCACGATCCCTGTATCACAATACCTGCAGCCCTGTATCACGATACCTGCAGCCCTGTATCACGATCCCTGTATCACGATCCCTGTATCACAATACCTGCAGCCCTGTATCACGATCCCTGTATCACAATACCTGCAGCCCTGTATCACGATACCTGCAGCCGTGTATAACGGTATCTGCAGCCCTTTATCCTGATACCTGCAGCCCTGTATCACTATACCTGCAGCCCTGTATCACAATACCTGCAGCCCTGTATCATGATACCTGCATGCAGCCCTGTATCACAATACCTGCAGCCCTGTATCACGATACCTGCAGCCTGTATCACGATACCTGCAGCCCTGTATCACAATACCTGTAGCCCTGTATCACGATACCTGCATGCAGCCCTGTATCACGATACCTGTATGCAGCCCTGTATCACGATACCTGCATGCAGCCCTGTATCACGATACCTGCAGCCCTGTATCACGATACCTGCAGCCCTGTATCACGATACCTGCATGCAGCCCTGTATCACAATACCTCTAGCCCTGTATCACATACCTGCAGCCCTGTATCACGATACCTGCAACCCTGTATCACGATACCTGGTGCTCTCAGAGCTAAAGGGGAACAGGAAGCCGATCTGTTTTTGGTGTCTGTATTGCGTCCTGTTGTTGTCATCCTGTATTTGTCTCATCCTGTCTTTGATTGTAGCAGCAGTGTCGAGGGTGGTTTCCTTCACCCATTGGGCTGGCACGTCATCATATAAGAGAAATATCCTTGAGTGGGACGTTAAACCCCAATCAAACAAACAAACAAATCTAATCATTATATGGACCCGTGGCTTTGTGGTAGCGAGTGCGCTTCCTAAAGTTAACCTGCTTCAATTTATCATTCACCAGATCGAGTCCGCCTGTCGACCATCAGGTAAATGAGCGAATCACATGTGGTGGCTCAGGCAATCACAGGGGTGGTTTTTACGAGGTTTCCTCTCGATTTTCCACCCTAATAAGGCTGTTTACATTGTGAAGTGGACAATCACTTGTCAATTGTCATATAAGTGAAATACCCTTGAGTACGACGTTAAACCCCAGTCAAAGAATACATTACATCCCTACAAGCTTCTATCACACTCTTACTGTCTGGCACAAAAAGTGCTTGTTTATCTCACACTTCCTGTCCACCTAAATGTATTCCCTAAACTATTTTTCTTATGTTGACAGAGTTGTACTGGATGAAAGTTAAATCGTCTGCCGCAGGTGAAGAAATTCATCCACGAGGACATCCCACTGTTGTATCCTTTAAAATCAAAACTCTCCAAGGAAGTCACCTTCCTGTACACCAGCTTGAATAAATGTATTGGTACTCCCTTTGTATACACCTGGTTCTGGGTTACAACAGTTTCCTCTTGGTTTCCGACCATAATTTGGCAAGGAAGAATGTGAAGTGGACACCTGTCATCATATATATGCAATACCCTTGAGTATGGCATTAGACCCCAATCAAACAAACACGCAGACAAACAAATGATATATTCCTAGGGCCCGCTGCCATGGCTTAGTGCAAGTTAGTGGTAGCATGTGCGCTTCCTAATATTGCTTCCATGCACTGTTAAGGTGATCGAGTCTGACTGTTGACCGCCAGGTACATGTATATAGGAGCAAATCATACATTGTGGCTCTGGCAATCCGGGGGTGCTTTTTACTAGGTTTTTTCCTAGTTTTCCACAGTACTGAGGCATTGTGCAGTGTGAAATGGACAATCTGTCATAAGTGCACTACCATTGAGTATGGCATTAGACCCCATTCAAACAAACAAGCAAACAAACAAATGATATATAGTTATGTCCATAGGGTGTCCAAATGAGGCAATTATTCACTTCAGGGTGTCCATTTGGAAGGGTGGACATCCCTCTGCCTGTCAAATTCGACACCGTTATTTAAAAAGTGAAGCAAAATGACCATTTTGGACATTATACATGTACTTTTGATTTCTGGCTATGGCCAGTATGCTTTTTGAGAAATAGTTATAATTACTGTTATATTAAACTTTATTGTTTTGAAATATAATAAATTACCCTGAAAGTGAAAATTCTGTTATCTATTTCATTGATGGCTTTTATACAACTGTCAAATTTTTTCATTTATGTGTGCTTTCCTATACCAGCCTTAACGTGTGTGCTGCCCTATGCCTTAACGTGTGTGCTGCCCTATGCCTTACCGTGTGTGCTGTCCTATGCGTTAACATGTGTGCTGTCCTATGCATTAACATGTGTGCTGTCCATGCTTTTACATATGTGATTTTCTTTAACAAGTGTGTTTTCCTATGCTTTTACATGTGTGCTGCCCTATGCTTTAACATGTGTGCTTTCTTATGGCAACCTTAATGTGTGTACTGCCCTTTGCTTTAACATGTGTGCTGTCCTATGCTTTAACGTGTGTGCTGTCCTATGCTTTAACATGTGTGCTGTCCATGCTTTTACACATGTGCTTTCCTTTTCTTTAACATGTGTGTTTTCCTATGCTTTAACATGTGTGCTTTCCTATGCTTTAACATGTGTGCTTTCCTATGGCAACCTTAATGTGTGTGCTGCCCTATGCTTTAACATGTGTGCTTTCTTATGCTTTGACATGTATGTTGTAAAGATTGGCCCCGTGAGGGAACAGGTGGGCCATGGCCCTGCAGAATACTCCCTCGGTCAATCGTAGGAGGCGAGATAAGAGGTTGCTTTCTGTTGCCCTGGTGTTCGCAGAGCTAAAGGGTAACAGGAAGCAGATTTGTTTGTGATGTCCTGT
>JARFOD010154441.1:0-12318 GCA_031763545.1 Mopalia muscosa | reverse complement strand
ATTGCTAATTTCTTCGCTGGATATCGCTCAGAACGCGTCTGTGGCCGTTTAGGACCCTGGAGCTTCCGGGGCCTGCGGCCCCTGGACCCTCGCTTGAAGTCCTGGGATAGTAGCCCCCCCCCCCCCAGTTTTCAAAACGTGTCGACGCCCTTGGAAGACGGAGGTCACGTTGAACTTAAGCGAAAACCGTGCAAAAGTAATTGCTATAGTGATAGCTGATTGGTATATATTTGTTCACCGTCTACATTTAAAAGGTTGTCCTACGTTTCTCTAACTTGTTCAGTAGGTTTAACTTATGTAGACGAAAGTCAAATTCGATGATCGGCGTATACAGTAAATAATCTGCAATCTGAATGATCGACTAGTGTCGCTTAATATCATTCTTGCATGTTGTCGAAATAATATATGTATTTATGCCTTAACTTCTCTGGAATGGATGTGACTCAACATGTTTTACTTGTTGACACATACCCAAAACCTATTTGCCAAGTTCATGATCCATCAATATGGTCGGCTTAATCCCAGTCATCAGAAAAGGTTGGCCACATTATATAAAATGTAGGATAGTACTAAACACATTCGGGCCAATATATTATGTTATCAGCAAATTAACTGTTAATATCAGAGCTAGTCTAACAACTATATAAAATTCCTTACCCTTGCAGCATCACTTCACTCAACGCAACAATCAAAATCGAAAGGTTATAAAGAAGACACTGATAACAAATCCATGCATACATGTCTACCCGATGCAGAATATCCCACCTGAACATAACCCATATCCCTAAGGTTGTGTACATGTAGACTGTGCGCGAGTTCTGCGCCAGATAAATTCCCGAATGGAACAATACTGTTTAGTTCAGTTGATCTAGTTGTGTACCGTGTTCTATTTTCAGATAGAAGGTACCACGACAGAATAATTACTAATAGATAACTGAGCTTGTCTGTTATTCAATATACTATATAGACTATACTGGTGTGCATTTCAATGTGCAGGCAACCTTATACAGCCTATACACATACAAATACAGAGTAATATAGATGTAGAGAGAGAAAAGTATGGGCCTTCTATTTTAGACGTTATTAATTTGACATATCTAATCTGAATATACATTTTGTTTAATTTAATAGAGAGACAAGTGTTTTTGTCTCCACTGAGATTCGAACACAGGTATTCGGCTAGGAGGAACAGCGATCTAACCGACAGAGCTACACACGCTCTGGTCAGAATTGCCTAGCCATGGTGACATAGCCACATAAAATATATGGTTTTAAGGACAGCCGATCTTTTCATGGAAGTAAAACTTAGAGAAACAAATTTCGGTCCTTTTATTTCTCGAAAACATGATTTGAATCATCCTTACATCAACGGGAAAAATGAAATTATGAACGAAATATGTCTAAGCCATAACTTAAGAATATTTTCCTCCCACAGCGTTTTGAATATATATGTTGTAAAATATGGCGCTTAATTCAACAGAACATGCTAGAAAACAATTCACCGGAATTCATAGCCGGTGTTATCTAGAACTACTTAAAATGTACTGCAAAATTGATTATATTAATAGAGAGAGAGAAAAAACAACACCGGGCATGCTGTTAAGTGTTCTCTTTTATGGGAAGATAGGACATTCCCACAGCCTAGTACTAAGAAAGGCTATCGAAACTTGGTTAAGAACAACTGTAAATTTGGACCAAAGCAAGGCCCGTAATCCTCCCTCTTTGCACGGTTCACATACGCATAGACATTACATCAATCAACACTAACCAAACTTAACAAAGAAATTAATAGAAGCAATTCAAATACACAGGCTCGAATGAAGTATCTGTTTAATCAATTTCATTACAATATCAATTGTTATTTATTGGGCCATGTCGATTTTATTGATCAAAATATTTGTCAGGAATATATTATTATATAATATTCGTTGCACGTATTATTGTCGAAGTGACGTACGTGGTGCAAGTGACTCTCAACATCTCCTACGATAGTAATTTAATGTTTTGATATATATTTATTCACCAACAAGACAAATAGCATACAAAATTACAAATAATTCAGTTTGTTAACGAGATTAAAGATACATGGATAATACAGTTTGTTGCTCTATCCCATCGGGATGGTAACATTAATTTCAAAATCATACAGGTGGGTATATAATGAATTAAACATGGATTATAAATTATATGAACATATGTGCATAAATGTATTTCTGTCATGAAATATGCTTGCCTATGTAGTATCTAGATGTGAAATTATGATTTGTATTTTGGTAAATAAATACGGTTTGGCCGTTTCCTGAGACATTCTGTTTTTTCGTAGCCTATGGGCTGTCAAAAAACAAGAAAAAAAGAGTTGTCAGTAGATGAATAATTCGACAGGTTAAATAACTTGAGGGTGTGTGGAAAACATTTTATGCCATCTGATTATGAAAGGGACCCCCATAAATCGACGGGTTTAAAATTAATTTAGCATAGGTCGTGGCTAAGTGGTTAGCGTATGCGTTCACGGGATCGTACGTGTCCGTGTGTTGACCGCCAGGCTTGCATTCGGGCGACTTCCCCGGGTAAGCCCAACTAGGGTGACATGACGTCATGCTTCCCTAAGAGATTCTTCCTGCGCGTGAACGCTGTCAGAGGTCTATATGGAAGTATAAATAGAAAGCGAAACCTCATAAAATAATGTTTAATTTTGCGCCAAAGGTGCGATTTTTGATTCTCCAAGTATTGGGTGTACAACCCCTAAATGTAAAACTAACACTAAATGTAAAACCGCCCCTAAAAATAAAAAAAATCAACCCTAAATGTAAAACCGCCCCTAAAAGTAAAAAAATCAACCCTAAATGTAAAAACTATGTTAACGCTAAAAATAAATTACTGCCCCTAAATGTAAACATGAATTTTAACACTAAAAGTAAAATATTGACACTAAAAGTAAAACAGCCTCAGTTGAGCTTAAATGTGATTATTTCGTTTTTATACGCACGTCATTGGACGGGACGTATTATGTTACGGAGTTGACCGTCTGTCTTTCCGTCCGTCCTTCAACTTTTTGGTTTACGGACGTTAACTTGAAAACCGCTGATTAAATTCGAATCAAACTGAGTCTGAGTGTTCCATGTGACAAGGCAGCGCTTGGAATGGATTTGGGCATTATGTCGACATAGTGGTGGCGCCAACTGGTGGCTAAATCTAAATTGGGTTTCTGTATGTTATCTTTAAAACTTTTCGTGGAATTCAAATTAAACTAAATGGGATTGTTCCATGTAACAAGACGTCGCTTGA
Source organism: Mopalia muscosa (assembly GCA_031763545.1). Taxonomy (NCBI): domain Eukaryota; kingdom Metazoa; phylum Mollusca; class Polyplacophora; order Chitonida; family Mopaliidae; genus Mopalia; species Mopalia muscosa. The sequence continues at coordinate 9,033 of JARFOD010154441.1, read as the reverse complement.
AATTACTTTTGGCCTTTGTCGGACTACAAGTGGCCCACCCTGGTGGCAAAGTCTAAATTTCGTTTCTGTATGTTAATTTGAAAACTTCTTTATGTCTTTATGTTTGGTTTCTTTATGTTATCTTGAAAACTTTTTGTGGAATTCAAACCAAACTAATTTCGATTGTTTCATGTCACAAGACATCCCTTGAAATTAGTTTGGGCGGATGTCGGACTACCACTGGCGCCACCTGGTGGAAAAGTCTAAATTTCGATTCTGTATGTTAATTTGAAAACTTGTTTTGGAATTGTGGAATCAAACTTAGTACGACAATTGCATACAGAGTTTAGGTATTGGTCCTAAACCTTCAATTAGAAACCCTTTTGACACCTAGCAGCCTATTTGGGGTTCGGAAGTTTTTGTGAATATTAAATGGTATTTATTTTTAACTCCTTGATATACTTTGCAGTATAAGTTTAAACATCTTTACTTCAATACATTCTTTTCTAAGGCTGTTTACTTTTACCGTAAACACTAAATATAAACACCTCTCATTAAATGTAAAACCCGAATATTTTAAATGGTATGGCCTAAATTTGAAAATATTTCTATGCGTTCTTATCTCCTTGATATTCTCTTCCTTTAACATAAGTATAAACATTTTATAGCAATACATTTTTTTACGGACTTTTTACTTTTAGTGTTAACGCTAAATGTAAACACCTCCCCCTAAACGTAAAACTCAAATATGTTAAATGGTATGGCCTAAATTTGAAAATATTTCTATGCGACCTTATCTCCTTGATCTTCTCTTCATTTAACATAAGTTTAAACATTTTATAGCACTACATTTTTTTCACGAACTTTTTACTTTTAGTGTTAACGTTAAAATGTATACACCTACCCCTAAATGTAAAACCCAAATATTTTGAATGGTGCAGCCTAAATTTCAAAGCAGATATATTTATTCTTATCTCCATGATATTCCTTACATTTATATATAAGTAAATACAATTTTGTAAGAAATCGATTTTTATGACAGCCTGTTTACTTTTAGTGTTAATGTTATATGTTATCACCTCCCCCTAAATGTAAAACCCGGATATTTCGAATGGTATGGCCTGAATTTGAAAATTGTTCTATGTGTTCTTATCTCCTTGATATTCTCTTCCTCTAACATAGGTTTAGACATTTTATAGCAATACATTTTCTTCACGGACTTTTTACTTTTAGTGTTAACGCTAAATGTTAACACCTACCCCTAAATTTAGAACATAATATTTTAATAGGGCCTAAATTTAAAAATAGTTTTTTAAAATCTTATTTCCTCGATATGCTCTATTTTTTAATAAAAGTTTAAATGTTTTGTATATCAATGCATTTTTGTCACGGACTTTTTACTTTTAGTTTTCACACTAAATGTAAACACCTAACGCTAAATGTAATAACCGTATATTGAATGGTGTGGCCTCTCATCTCATCTCATCATCAATGCTTTACAAGACAAGCAAGCAGCTGAATGGCGAACGATTATGTTTGTGTTACCTATAAACTAAGTTTTGGTTGCAATATCTCTTGTCATTGTCTATTTTTCATTTTATTTTATCCAGTCGTGTTTAATTCAAGTGGTTAAGTATATAGTGTTGTAAACCCATAAGCGAATGTGTATATATTGTACAAATAATTAATACACATCTTGAACAAAAAGCGGTCAGCCCAAGGCAATAAAACATGTAACATCCAATACACTACCTGCCTAATTAACACTTTAATGAATATAAATAAAAAGACTGGCGATCAGCTATTGCCAATCACTTAACGAATGACTTCACATATCGATTTGTCGAACAGAAAGTATATGTTTAATAACGCTAAAACAGTATATCCAACAGCAATAGGATAGTCCTGTTTAAGATCTTAGGAGGCAACTCAACAAAGTGAAATCGTTTGCTCCTCTTCAAAGTTTTACAAGTGAAGCAAGTAGCCGTAGGGCGAAATATTTTTTTGTGTTGACTAGAAACTGAGTTTGTTTTCCAACTCTCTCGTCAATTTATTATTATTTTTGTATTTTTATCAGAGCATGTTTAATTCCAGTGGTAAAGTTCATACTTAACTGTTTTTAAACATATAAGTCAATGTGTATATATTGTACGAATAATTAATATACATCTTAAACAAAACGCAGTCAACCCAGGGCAATACAAATTAACGCTTTAAGAAATATTCATCAAAACCGGCGATTAACTATAGCCAATAACGTAACGAATGACTTCACATATGAAATTGTCCAACAGAAAGTGTATTATCAATAACGTTAATAAACTATATACAGCAGCAATACGCGATTTCCCTTTTTGATAGCCAACGAGCTACTCATCAAAGTGAAATATTTTGCACATCCTTAATGTTTTACAAGTGAAGCAAGTAGCTGTGGGCGAAATATTTTTTTTATTCAGTAAAACTGAGTTTGTTTTCCACTTCTTTGGTGATTTTATATTTTTTTTTGTATTTTTTCAGGGCATGTATAAGCCAAGTGGTAAAGTATATAACTAACTGTTTTTAGACATTTGTGCTAGTGTGCATATATTAATATCGATTACGGTAGCTACCTAATTAACATCCAATACGGTACCTACCTAATTAACATCCAGTACGGTACCTACCTAATTAACATCCAATACGGTACCTACCTAATTAACATCCAATACGGTACCTACCTAATTAACAGCCAATAAGGTACCTACCTAATTAACATCCAATACGGTACCTACCTAATTACCATCCAATACGGTACCTACCTAATTAACATCCAATACGGTACCTACCTAATTAACATCCAATACGGTACCTACCTAATTAACGCTTCAAGCCATTTTAATTAAAAAACTTTGCTATAGCCAGTAATGTAACGAATGACTTCACATATCGATTTGTCGAACAGAAAGTATATGTTTAATAACGCTAAAGCAGTATATACAGCATCAATACGATAGTCCTGTTTAAGATCTTAGGAGGCAACTCAACAAAGTGAAATCATTTGCTCATCGTCAAACTTTTACAAGTGAAGCAAGTAGCCGTAGGGCGAAATATTTTTTTGTATTGACTAAAACTGAGTTTGTTTTTCAATTCTCTCGTCATTTTATTATTTTTTTTTGTATTTTATCTTGTCATGTTTTATTAAAGTGGTAAAGGATATAATTAACTATGTTTAAAAATTGTACAAAATATTTGTTAACCTCTTGAACAAAAAGTGGTCAACCTAGACAATTCAAAGTGTAACACCCAATACGATACATCAAGAAAAATAAGGAAATAGGCAGTGGAAAAAGGAAAAACATGTTTAGTTTCTCCCGTTTTTTATATATATTTTAGCATTTTGTAATGCCTTGTTTAACACAAGGTGTCATAAAAATGCTAAAAGTTTTTCAAACAATTAGATCTATATTTTGATAGATGCACTGTAAACCAGAGTCAGTGTACATACACCGATTAACCCTAAGCGATTAAACATGGCAAACCCAATATGGTAATTAATAAGTACTAACGCAACAGTCAAAAAAATTGGCTATCGACTATAGCTAATTACGTCGCGAATGACGTATAGATTGGTTCGTCCATTGATGTAAACTGGTATCGCTTGTTAATAGGAGATTAATGATGTCTTCTGGATGGGTAGTAATATCAATTTCTATACGGTTTATTCGTGAACGGTTTAGCTTCATGACTTTTGCATTTGTAATCCTGAAAGGGGGGGGAGGGGGGGGGGGTGCGAGCACAGAATAATATTGGTGAAGATACATAGGGACTACATGGACTTTGGTTATTTCATCAAGTACAGCAGCAATTTTAGGGAGTTGTGGGATCCATGTCAAGTTGCCAGGTTGTTTTGCACTAGCATTATATTTTTGATCAAGATATCTACAAACAAGGTCGACAATTGGCTTTGCAATTGGATGCAGTTCTTTAAATTAATTTTCTAAGCAGTTTTGCAAGCCACTCCGTCACAAAGAGGTGCTCCTAACGGTTGATCACAGTTTAGTGTAGCAATGACAGATATGGCGTGCTTTTTCGTTTACTTTTTCGGGTCGTGATTGAATACATTGTCTTAAAAAGGGATGGTTCAAAGATACATGTGTTTAAAAAGTATTTAAAATATCTCTTCTAGTAAAGGATTGACGCCTATGTTAACAAAAGTTAAGCAGTCACAAAATCTATATTAGTTACAATTCTCATGTTTTTTTTTTTTTACATCAGCTCTTACTTATGTTGATAAACGAATCAGGCCACAAATGTCCCTTCTGTTGCACTATATTTGCACTATATTTGTTGCGTTATATTTTAAGTGAAGTTGGAATGCCGTTTTTCAAACTAATTTTTTATCTACATAAAAGAGAGATCGTGCTACTTTTATTATGGCCAAAGAGTTGTTTTACGTTCCAGAGTGCGTTTGTAACAAAAAAAAGCTAATCGCTACAGTACGTCACCCTCATTGGTATTTACCACATATAGAAACGGTCTACTTTCAAACGTTAACATATGGTGACACGGTTTACATATAATACACGTTAGTGCCGCCAGAAAACACGTAGAATGTTGAACCAACCGGGTCTTCCTTCAATACGGTCAAGATGAAGCCAGGCTCTAAACCAAAATGGCACTGTCAGTTCTTCTCGCAATCTCAGCATAAGCCCACTATTTCTTCCATCCACGCGTTTCATGCCATTGACCGAAACAACCGGAAGAGCAACAAGTTGCTCGATGCTTGGATTTATGTAAAGTGTATGGAGGGGTAATGTATTTGTGACATCACGAAAACGTTTACTCACGCATCTCATGCGCTGTAAATTAACTATGTCGTTCCCAACGCTCAGTTTAATTATTTTAAAAAGTATTTCATTGGGCAATTGTAATATGTGTGGAGCAGTATTCGCCTTCAAGTATATCAGCGGTAGATTTTCACTACTTTGGCTACTGCTAGGAGATTTGCTCGAAATTGTGTCCAGAGGGATACCGTTTTTTGTATTTGTAAGAATACTACTTTTAATGTGTGGTGGAGAAAGAGGGTCACCGAGTCGATCAAAGTTAGCAGCATTCTCACTACTGGAATCGGTGTGATCAGAATCAGTATTATGAAAGGGAATGTTTGGTAAGTACGTGTCACAGATGGGAGTACTTGTCAAAACATTGTCATTTGTGGAATTTAAACCTGCTGTCACTTTCTGAGATCTAGCATTAGCAGACTCTCTGGTGGATGCACGATCGTCATAATTGTCAGTATCAGATGAATGTGTAATGTGGCTGTCCCGTGCACTTTATTTGGGTAGGTGTTTTGTCCGACGTGTCTTCAGCCGCTGTGACAATTTCGGTGTCGCTAAGTATTGAGGTATTAGATACATACATTGATGTTGGCTGGAGACTTACGTAGTGTTCTCCCTGGCCTTCAGGGAAATATCCCAGGAATACTATTGGACAAGACCCAATGATAGTTTGTGGTTGGATAGTATGATATCCCGACATGTTCATGGAAAACACCCGAATGCAAATAGCAGCGAACAAAGTAATACGGTCCCCGTACGTCCCATTTCGGGACATCGACTGGACATACGCGTCCCATTCTCCAGTGACAAAGTTAGCATAGTGTGAAATCCCTTCTGGACTGTTTTATTTGCACAATTCAGTTATAATGTCGGCACGAAGGGTTTCGTTTGAACGACATATGCCAATTCTATTAAGCTGATGAGCCAGAGCTGAAAACTGACAATTGCCGTCACCTTGTGGATCGAGTACCGTGTACATGCCACTGGAGAAGAAATGTTCAATCCGATATTTGAGTAATAATGGAATACAAAATTTGGACCGATGATATTTTGCACAAGATTGGACCCGCTTCTGTACTTCAGAAACTGAGAACCACTCGGTTTGGTGTTTCAATTGATTTGCCTGTCTGTATGAAACTTTATATCTATCACCCTTTCCTATCGAAACAATTCTGCCGGACTTTACATTTCTTCTCTTCGACGGAAGTTTTCCTTTCCGGATAGGTAGCCTTACTAAAACAGCATCGCCAAGTTTAAATTTTGTGGGCGGGTGTGACGCGGAATGTCGTTTTATGGAGTAGTCGTGCTCCAGGCTGCCTTTTTTCTTATTGCTTGTCTCTGTCTATCAAACTCCAAGATGTCTTTCTGATTAGGTATTGGTGAATTAACAGGATGTATATCTTCTGTCACTATAGAGTCAATCCCATTTACATCTAATGATGTCACTAATCGATTGTCTCGTCCAAAAAAAACTTGAAAAGGAGACTTATAGCATAGAGCTCTTTTAGGGTCGTTGTTTAAGATTTTGGCATTTCCGGAAGTCGTTTCAACCAGTTAATTGACGTTTTAGCCAACATAGTCATGTCATATGCAATTTTATTTCTTAGACTTTGGTGACTGCGCTCAACCTTACCCTGGGATTGTGGGTGATAGGGTCGACTTCGAATTAATTTAATACGTAGTTTCGCTGCTAAAGCGTCAATGCAATCTTTGAATTGCGTTCCTTGATCACACTGAATTATTTGGGGTGGTCCATATTCTATATATAGCTTTTGCAAACACTTTGCAACGGACGTACTGTTCTTTTTTATAAGCGGAAGTAGCCACAAGAATCTACTGAAAATGTCTATTACGGTAAGGACGTATCTGTAAGTGCCTTTATCAGTCTCCACATAATGTTTTTTACCCATGTCAACAAGATCTATTTGATGTCGCTCTTGTACCTCTTTGGCTTTTATCGGTTTAAGTAACGCCTTATTAAAGAACCGAGCATGCAATCTCTGATGGCTCTGGTCATTATTTAAAATCTTCTGAATGCGACGTTCTGAAATGCCTTCAAACCTGAAACGAAGTCGATGGGCTAGCTTTCGGGCACCACTTCCCTTTGTTGCTTTATGTTCTTGGAGGATAATGTGTTTGTCTTCGACTGATTCTAAAACTTTTTTATTTTTTCCAATAGAGCTGACCATTAATCAGACTGAAGTGGTGCCTGTTACGATACCAGCGCATATATGCATTGCGCTGTAGATGTGTGCGATCTTTAACAGGAATGTCAAAATCGCCAGCTACCAGCTTTGATATAATTTCAGTCGTCGCCTTGTCCGTTTATCCGACACCTCTATTTCGGGTGTTCCCTAAGTCAGCAACAGGAAGCAGGCCACACACAAAAATGGACAGAAAAGCTAGGGTGACAAACATGATAATTATAACTGTTTGACAAATTTGTTAAATTTGCCTACACAACTATAAATGTAGCTAGTTCTGTAGCCGGCTGGATAATAATATGTGTAATTACATTTTAACACAATACAGATTATCGCTGGAAAGAATTACATTCAGTGGAAATGGAGCTAAAATATACCCTTTTCAGTTAGGGCAACGTCTCTAGAATTTTAATTGATACACGCTTATTGGTTAAATGGTTTCTTTACCTATTATTTTTTGTTATTTTCTATTTCCTAATGTTATTGAACGACAAAGTACACACATTCTTTAAAGTTCAGTGATTGAAGTCTGCAGGTGCAGACAAACTCGTTAAACTATCTGAAGGAACAAATGCTAAAACAGGCTTTACAGAGCCCACTGATGACGTTGCTACAGATTGAACGTTACATTTGTTACAAAAATGTTGATGGCGTCATTGTCACAAAATTGTATTAACCTATATATAAATGTAGCGAATATCATGGAGATAAGAATAAATATAGCTGCTTTGAAATTTAGGCTACACCATTCAAAATATTTTGGTTTTACATTTAGGGGTAGGTGTATACATTTTAATGTTAACACTAAAAGTAAAAAGTTCGTGAAAAAAATGTAGTGCTATAAAATGTTTAAACTTATGTGAAAGGAAGAGAATATCAACGAGATAAGATCGCATAGAAATATTTTCAAATTTAGGCCATACCATTTAAAATATTTGAGTTTTGCTTTTAGGGGGAGGTGTTTACATTTAGCGTTAACACTAAAAGTAAAAAGTCCGTAAAAAAATGTAGTGCTATAAAATGTTTAAACTTATGTTAAAGGAAGAGAATATCAAGGAGATAAGAACACATAGAACAATTTTCAAATTCAGGCCATACCATTCGAAATATTCGGGTTTTACATTTAGGGGGAGGTGATAACATATAACATTAACGCTAAAAGTAAACAGGCTGTCATAAAAATCGATTTCTTACAAAATGGTATTAACTTATACATAAATGTAATGAGATAATAATAAATATATCTGCTTTGAAATTTACGCTTCATCATTCAAAATATTCGGGTTTTACATTTAGGGGTAGGTGTATACATTTTAACGTTAACAATAAAAGTAAAAAGTGCGTGAAAAAAATGTATTGCTATAAAATGTTTAAACTTATGTTAAAGGAAGGGAATATCAAGGAGATAAGAACGCAAGGAAATATTTTCAAATTCAGGCCATACCATTCGAAATATTCGGGTTTTACATTTAGGGGGAGGTGTTTACATTTAGCGTTAACACTAAAAGTAAACAGACTGTAATAAAAATCGATTTCTTACAAAATTGTATTAACCTATATATAAATGTAGCGAATATCATGGAGATAATAATAAATATATCTGCTTTGAAATTTAGGCTACACCATTCAAAATATTCGGGTTTTACATTTAGGGGTAGGTGTATACATTTTAACGTTAACACTAAAAGTAAAAAGTGCGTGAAAAAAACATATTGCTATAAAATGTTTAAACTTCTGTTAAAGGAAGAGAATATCAAGGAGATAAGAACATAAGGAAATATTTTCAAATTCAGGCCATACCATTCCAAATATTCGGGTTTTACATTTAGGGGTAGGTGTATACATTTTAACGTTAACACTAAATGTAAAAAGTCCGTAAAAAAATGTATTGCTATAAAATGTTTAAACTTATGTTAAGGGAAGAGAATTTCAAGGAGATAAGAACGCATAGAAATATTTTCAAATTTAGGCCATATCATTTAAAATATTAGGGTATTACTTTTAGGGGGAGGTGTTTACATTTAGCGTTAACA
>JARFOD010154440.1:0-26255 GCA_031763545.1 Mopalia muscosa | reverse complement strand
TGTCCGTCGTCATATAAGTGAAATACCCTTGAGTACGACGTTAAACACCAATCAAACAAACAAACAAACAAACAATGCTGTCATACATGACTATTTGCCCATCAGTACAGGCATTTAGCCGCATTAGTGTGGTGTATACCTGTCTGATTTTCATGAGAACGTCCTCCCACTTCCCAGGCAGCTTGTCCAGGGAAGAACTTTCGTCCACATCTAATTCATCAACATCGTAACTCACTAAACTGGAAGATGATTGGCTGGCACTGTGACTTGATGGGAAGGACACGGTACTGCGTGTCGACAGTGAAGGTAGGCCAGCGAATCTAACTCGACGGAAAGCCTGTGAGTCAAACCAACAGAACCAAAAATGAATCAAATGTTTTCTACAAAACCAAATCATCATGTATAAACTATACGAGTGAAGGTCAACAAAATGCTGATGTTGTGTAATTTTTTACTGCACATTTCCACATTGTTTTGTTATTTTTTTGGTTTTCTTTTTACACCCTGCACTAATTTTGTATACACTTCCCATTTGTTACAAGTGAGTTGTGGTGTCCATCACCCAGTTGTCCAGCATGTAGTTCTATGTTTGTAGTGAAAACAACTTGAACAGCATCAAATCCAACCACAACACACATCAACATTTTGTCATATCATTTAAACAATTTTGAATTGATTATTCAACATAGATTTCCTGTAATAAGAGTGAACTGTCATGACCAATTAAAGAAGAAGTTATTAGCCTATAATCTTCTTCAAGCTACATACAAATAAATATGATTTACAACTTCTTCTACATGCCTCTCAAAGAGTTGAATGGTGAATGGAACGTAACAGATTTTTTTGACAATTGGCCCTGACAGGTACAGTTATTTTTACTTACAGCCTTTGGTTTTGTGAATCCCGCCAACTGTTTGAATCTCTTCAACATAAACTCTATAATCTCATAGTCTTGGGTGTCTCTGGTGTGCACATAGAACAGCTGGGAATGTGTCAGCTTATATGCAGCTTGCAAAACAGCAAACAAGAAACAAAATACTGTTCCATACACAACAATCACCAGAGAGAAAAAATAGGCATAGCTGAAGTAAGGCATGAAACGGAGGAAAGGCTCAAAGTTCACTCGTCCACGAATCACTCCAGTCAAACTCATCAGAGAAGCCTGGAACGTGTGATAGCCATACACATCGCTACCGTATACCTGTACAACAAAATGCAATCAGAGTTATTTACTCAGTCAGTTACACTGGGAATTTGTTCAACAAGGACAATACATGTATGTTGTTAAAAACAGTTTTACGTATATTAGTATCAATTACATTTAAACTTGTATGTTTACATTAGTTGCTGATAGCAGATATGTTATCATTATAATCAACAAAGACATATTGATAATGCCAGTGAATATTTTAATAGAGGTCGGTACATATGTTATATAACAAAAAAATTTAAAATATGAACAAAATGTGGGAATTTTTTACCCATTGGAGGTAAATAAAGTGTTTATTTGTTTTGTATCTGTAACTCTGGATAAATCGTTTCATTGTCCTCATAGGCTAATTAATTTGTTTATCAAACTTAAACTTGACAACCTGTATCATTTCCCCCTATGGATGACGGACGGATTGTCTCACGTTATTTTATCTCAAACTGTAACTTTGGATAAATTGTCTCAGTGCATTCTAAGGATAATAATTTTTTTGTATCTCAAACTTAAACTCAGGACAGATTGCCTCAGTGCACTCTAAGGATAATACATTTTTTGTATCTCAAACTGTAACTCTGGACAGATTGTATCAGTGCACTCTAAGGATAATACATTTTTTGTATCTCAAACTGTAACTCTGGACAGATTGTCTCAGTACACTCTAAGGATGATACAATTTTGTATCTCAAACTGTAACTCTGGACAGATTGTCTCAGTGCACTAAGGATAATACATTTTTTGTATCTCAAACTGTAACCATGGGCAGATTGCCTCAGTGCACTCTAAGGATAATACATTTTTTTGTATCTCAAACTGTAACTCTGTACAGATTGTCTCAGTGCACTCTAAGGATGATACAATTTGTATCTCAAACTTTAACTCAGGACAGATTGTCTCAGTGCACTCTAAGGATAATACATTTTTGTATCTCAAACTGTAACTCTGGACAGATTGTCTCAGTGCACTCTAAGGATGAAACAATTTTGTATCTCAAACTTTAACTCAGGACAGATTGTCTCAGTGTACTTTAAGGATAATACATTTTTTGTATATCAAACTGTAACTCTGGACAGATTGTCTCAGTGTACTCAAAGGATGATACAATTTTGTATCTCAAAGTGTAACTCAGGACAGATTGTCTCAGTGTACTTTAAGGATAATACATTTTTTGTGTCTCAAACTGTAACTCTGGACAGATTGTCTCAGTGCACTCTAAGGATGATACAAATTTTGTATCTCGAAGTGTAACTCTGGACAGATTGTCTCAGTGCACTCTAAAGATAATACATTTTCTGTAACTGGACAGATTGTCTCAGTGCACTCTAAGGATGATACAATTTTGTATCTCAAACAGTAACTCTGGACAAATTGTCTCAGTGCAATCAGATGATGATAAGTTTTTGTATTTCACACTCAGTCTTCTTAAAAAAGATTATAAATAAATAAAATATCTTTGAAGCCCCAGTCTATAAGGTTTCCCAATGTGGTTATTCAGGAAAGTCCAACACAAGAAAGAACAATTTGGCTGTAATGCTCACCAGATACCCGAGTTGTCCATAAATACAGAGTAGAACCACAAAGAGGATGCCTGTACTTAAGATATCAACTATCACTCTGCTAATTGTCTTCTGGAAGACTGATAAGTGTTTGGAGAACCTCAGCTGTTGTACAATCTGAAGAAAAAAAACCCTATTAGTTAAGCCCTAAATCTAATGGAGTGAAATGCTGATCAAGTCCTAATTATTCACCTGCACTTAATACTTGTCCATTTCTCAAATAAGATTTCCACTCCTTGGCTTTTGTCAATACATACTGTTACAAGTTACAAAAGTCTGGGACCTTGACAAAATTATTTTACCACTTAAGGCAGCATTTGTCCCAACATTTATATGCCCTGTACATTTTCAGTTTTGTCCTATGTTAATATGATAAAAGAAACAAATTATCAAAATGCGTAAACTTCTAATTTTCCGAATATAATGAAATATTTGAATCCCAATCTTTTTGCGTACCTTGATGAATATGATGAACACGAGAACAGCATTGCTCTGTCTAAACCAACTTTGTAAATAAGCTGTCTTCCTAAAGCTTGTGAATTGTGACATGTCAGACAGGTGTTTCTGGATTGTGTCCGTGGAAGTGACCACACTGATGGTGTAGAGGATCAATGAGGACATCATGAGGATTATAATAAACATATCCAGCCAGAAAGATGGACTCCTCAGACTGGACCAGCCCTGTCTGTATATTGTTAGACCAAACTGTGTCAATAGGTACATGAGCACAATCAATAACAGAATCTAAAACAAAAATGCAAAACAAGAAAATTAATGGTTAAAAGATTAATTGATAAATTCATTGTCTGACTGATTGGTATTGAATGGCAACAGTGTAGTTCTGGTGGCAATCACCCGAATACAACAACAACCACGTGAAAGATTGTGTTCTGCTTAAGAATAAATGTTCCTCTTGTTGAAAGTTAAAAATGTCGAATAGGAAATTGATTGCTCCATTATAACGCACTAACAATTATATTGTGAAAAAAAATTCCCTAATATACAATTATATCTATCAACAGATGTATTTTTCTAAATGACACTTAAATAGGTTAAGTATTTTTCATTTTCCATGAACAAGCTAAACCTAATTTGATCTAAAGTAAGGTATAGTAACCACTCCAAAGAAAGATAATGAATTCATTTTGACGCAATGTTTCCTTTTATTGACCATCATCAGGAGTAATTTTAACTAGAGACATAGGTATATAAATAGATGAAGAAAATACCTTGGGCGGTTAAACTTTAAATTTTATCTACAGAACCAATGGCTACATATTGTCAATTGCTAATGGTGTTTACTACAAAGTGTCAAACAGTCAGGCAAAACGAGAACTGCTCCAAAAGAACTAATAAAGAAAACATTTTGTAACATGTACCTGTAAAATCCAAAGAACTAATATAGAATACCTTTTGTAAATTGTACCTGTAAAATCCAAAAGAACTAATAAAGACAATTTGTAAGATGTACCTGTAAAATCATCACAGCATCTATGTGACCAGTGGATAAATCAACCAGATGGAAACTCTCTGTCTCTATGGAGGCTATGGCTTTACCTGAAATACATGTTCTTATTACAAACATTCAAAGATACATTACGTATTAGTAATGAATTAACTAGTTACCTAACCTTATGTTTCATTGATTGATGGGTGGATTGGTATTGGAAGATGTTCTGAGGGTTATTTCACTCACAATATGGCGCACCAGCCCAGTGAGTGAAGGAAACTACCACAAATATCACCGGCATCAAACAATGACAAGATAGGAAAATCAGATAGTGGGAAAAAATATACCACAAACAGATGGATTTTGATAATTAGCCTTGAGAGCATCAAGAGCAACATGAAGCTTCTTCCAACCATAACTCATTAGTTTGTTCACAATTAATTGGCTTGGTCTACTACATAATCGATCTGTTGTACAAGACTGAAAGCTACACTCTCAGCTGACATTGCAAGGTAGTGAAATCTACAAGACCCAGCAGTTCTGATTACAATCTTCAGAAGGTCAAGGAGAAATCAAACCTTCGTTACGCGCTTTTTTTTTTTTACATAAATCAGATTACTACAAGTGAATACAGTTTCAGGGAGATGTATAAATTCAAAAGATACTTAAAACAATGTATATTTTTCCATTTTAACCTGCAGATCATTACATTTTTCCTTCACTTTAATGTCTAATCTGGAGCAATTAGTTTACCTGTAAATGGAAACTCCACAGTGATGTGAATCAAACAGAACAATTCAACTGCTGGGTTATATTCTGTCCATTCAATAAACACAGCTCTGGATCTAAATTATAAAACAAACAAAACATTTGTATTTACAGCCAATTAATTACTGTTGGCCGTTTTCTTTTACATCTGCCAGATTACCTGGATAGTAAACTGTAAAATAGTTGAGTTACAGATTCAAAACATTTCTGTGCTTGCTTACATAAAGGTTAATTATTATATTTTTTAACCAGAAAATTTATTTTATTAATCGTACAACTCTTTGCTTCAGTGAGAAGGAACTTTCAAGCAACATTGTAACAAAAGTCTTTATTCAACTGATCAGGTACCTGTTGTCAATCCAAGATGCATTTTGCAGATCTACCAGAAGCTGGTCAGTATTACTATTATCTGGTGATATTGTTTGTATGTACCCCCCTCCGCTATACCAGCCTGAGTACAGCCACACACCATACCTACAACATAATCACAATTCTGTAGATTTTCAGAAAAAAAAGATGTCAATATGACGATGCAGCCAAATACAATGTAGCTCATATGAAGGTGGGCAATTCGGGAGAAAAGGTACAATTTTTGTACAAATCATAAAACTTCAATCTAAAATGACATCAAAATTGTGCACCAATAAAATAATTTGAAATGAAAATAAGTTTCACAACCACCTCCCCTGTTTATATTTATCCTAAAAAAACGGAGAAACATATTTAATTGATGTTTTAGAGTATACCTTTTTCATGTAGTTTATAAGTCTTTAAAAAAAAAGCAGCTGTCTAGAAAACTATGTATATTTCTGCAGCATCCCAGATCTATGGATAGAGCATGTAGTAAAACCTCTCAAACACATGCCACAGTAGTGACATTATGTTTCTGTTCAATCTTTATTGAGGGAAAAATCAAACCATCTCCTCTCTTTTTTATATTTAAAATAAAGTCTGGTCAATATTACTGGGGTCAGTTGCTCGAAAGACGATTAGCCGCTAACACCAGATTAAATCGCTAATACCAGGTTAGAGATACACCTACAACATGGCGTGACGTCATCTAATATAGGATTAAATTTAATAGTGCTTCGAGCAACCAGCCCCTGAAGACTTACTCATTGAGTTGTTGAGCCGTATAATAGTTCCATTCTGTAGTATTTCCTGACAGGTATGGTTCTGTGTCCTCAGTAAACCCTGGGATTCTATCACACTGTTCTGTCCAATCCTCAGTTACTGTGTACTCAGACAGCTGATCAGATGCTGGACAAGAGGCTACAGGGTAAGAAGTTTTTTAAATATTTCATTCTATTGTATTACATATCGTCTGTCTAACAGACTTTTCTTTGTGTAGTATTTTTAAGTTAAGTGGGTTTTTTTTGTGAGGACAATGCTAGACTTTAAAACAAATTTTCTCAATTTCTTTTTGCAATAGCCTGGCAAGACTCTTAGTTAAGTATGAAAAGTTTTCCTGTAATGTTTAATATACATTAGGGCATACATACTTGGTTTATTTCTGATCTGTTTCAGTCTGATTGGCCCCATATAAAGACTATTTCGACTCTCTGGGTCTCGTAAACTGGGCACCAGGACATCTCCACACCACTGCCAGAAGGCTGGTATACTGCAGCAAGAACAAAAAGAGTTAAGCTGTCATAAAATTTTAATTTCCACAATGCAATGGCAAACAAAATAGTTGGAAGTGTATGTAATCCCTAGAAAGTGATGATCATTTGCATTTGCTTTGACTGAAACACTTTAAACACATTTTTTAAATAAATTTTTTTAGTGTTAATTTTAAACTTATGAGGAACCAGATCTGAGTTCAGGTTAAGACTATTCAGCCAGGTGGCTGATTAGCGGTCTAGGTGGCTGGCATTTACTGCTGGCGATACGTTGCCTAACTCTGAGGGTCGTAGGTTCGATTCCTGGACGGGTTTCAACCTGCAAAATTTTCTGGACTAGAATCTGTTCAAACTAAGAAAGTGTTATCTCAAAATAACGAAAATACTGTAAGACTATTTTTGTTTTTCAATTTATTACAGGTTATGACAGTTTATAAACCAAACTAAAGAAACTTACGTGTCAATATGGTGAAGAGTCTGAGAGCCATTGAATGTGGACTTGGTATGGACATCTTGTACATGCTGACTGAGGCGATATAGATCACTGTTGAAGTTGATATGGGCTATGACTATGACAAGCCAGAGTAAGGAAAAATAAGCGAGGAATTGACGGACCACTGTGTATAATCTATTGAGATTCTTGGCCTCATCCTTTGCATTCATCAAAGCATATCCGCCTAGAGGTCGAAACTTTACATCCTGCAAAGGTAAGGAAACAATTGTCACATTAATGACCGAACATGACATAAGATTCGCCGCATACATGTATTAACCTACATCTAGACTGTAGGCCTACAGCTGGAGCATTATCTTTTACGATGGATCACCACATCTTCTGATAGACACTGCTATAGACTGTCTCTCCTCTCAAACTTGTGAGAAATTATTGCTTTTGGTTAATGGCCTATGTAAATAAATATGACTAAGGTAACATAAACCTGTTCTATTGTCGTACCTTGAATTTTTCATTGGACTCAATTGAGGGTTGTATTTCTATAGCATCATCATCCTCCACTTCATCAACCTGTTTAGTTATGGCTGCAGTAAATACAGCCAAAAATAGCACCTAGAAAATAGTAAAATAGAGTAATAATAACAGTCATTAAACGGCACTGATATTACAAAGTATGACAAATTGACTTTGCATCAATTCAAATCAAATCAAACTTCAGTGGGAGATGTCACTTAGTGTTCAAAACTTTATGATGAAAGCACTGATATATTAAATTTGAGACCAATGATAAAATACTACAATTAGTGAATTCTTTTTATATTTGATATATCTTTTGACAGATAGTCTACCTCTAAGAAATTCCAATCGTACCTTCAGAGGTTCAGTTATCAGTGCTGACAGAAGAAAGGAGAGAACAAGGGAGACAATCCATCGCCATGTTCCTACAGCTCCTAGTTTATTGGCATACAGGAGTATGAGTAACACAGATAAGCCACACAGTATCAGACACATCCCATAAGCCAGTAGTAAACACCAGCGTGGCAGCAACACACGGTTGAGTCTCTGTGAAAGTCTAGATGCCACAGACATCTTACGGACTCGCGGTTTACCTTAAGTCAAAATTAAAAGGAGCCTGAGGAATTATGTCAATTCATAGAATACTGGTACAACTTTTTTTTAACTATTGGAGTTAAGTTATAGAAGGTAGATGACATGTTTTGCAATTGTGTTTTGTGACCTAATACAAAAATACCTATAACTTCTAGCAGTTTGGATAGAGAAAATAGGCTTTACCACAGGGTGTCTTACATCATGTCCCAACTTCTAGAAGTTACATGGTAATTATACTTTTATGAAGGCAACTTTTTTGCAGTGGATAAACCTTAGAAATGCCCTTGATTCACTGCATTTATGTTGTAAGGAAACTGACCTGTACGTGTACTTATACTGCTCATGGTTTTATCCCTCTCCCGACCAAACAGAATATTAGCCTGTACAGAATCAAACGTATTCTCCCTGTGTGCAGAACAGGTGGGTTGTACATTCTGAGGTAACCCTCCTGAGGGTCCACTCAGAGACCGACGCCTGTAAAAATACACATCAGATTCAGAAAAATAACTTTACTCTTGCAGACTAAATTGTTAATACAAATTTCACATTCACACAAGTGTTGCTAGTGAAATTTGTTGTTAACACAATTGTTAACTAGAATGCTTTTCAGTATGCCAACAGACAATAGATATGTACATAATGAAGCATGGTTCAGGAAATTTTGACAGACTTTTTTTTATCTTAAGCTTCCATCCAAGATAAGTTCATCACAAATGCCAAATAAAATACCTGCGAATTGTGCCGGAAGAATGGAGAGTAGCTTCTGCCCGTGGGTTAAAATGACATTTTGCTTCATTTTTATCTCCAGAACACTTCTTTGTTAAGTCCATTAGCTCAATTTCAGACTTTGACTTGGTGCCTTTCTTTGGTAGATTTGGTAGATCGTCATCAAAAATCTCTTTATGTATATCCTTCCATTTTTCCTTATCATCTATATCACCTAAAGACCATTCTGCCCTATCGTCATCCACTTCTCCTCTGAAAATAGTTACAATCATTAAATAAGGTGACAACCTTCTTTGAGTGGCATTTAGAAGCAGGGATAGTAACATAACTAGGCTATTTTATGGATATACAACTTCTGGATTTATTGACGAGTAACGTTTCGGAGCAGATACTAGCACCGTTTTCAAGCTTGACAACCATAAAGAACAAGAAGACAGGGGGTTGGGGATAATTGTACAGCTGACAAATGTTACAGCTATAAAGTATGACTCGCAGAAACCAACATAAAACCAACAACAATCTCATAGATAATATTTTCATTATATATGAAACAGTATAGCCATAAAATGAAATATAAATGATAAGGGATAAACTACATTGAGTAATTCCCCAAAATCTATAAAGTTGCATTCATTATAACCGAATTAAATTTTTATATTGCACCAAATTGATTGCAGTATGGTAGATAATTTGGACCTGGTAGTTCCCGACAACCAGTTTGAATGAAGACCACAAAACAATCTTAAGTTTCAGAAATCAAATGACTTACAAAATGAAACAACATAAAATAAAAGTTTCAAATCATATTCCTCTATATTTGAGATAGCAAGTCGAAAGCCCTGATCAAATAATGATTACACAAAAAAACACTGAAATATGTTGATAAAACATAAGACAAATACATGTACATGAACACAAAACATTATATTTATGTATATTTCTAAAAGCAATAACACTGGAACAGGGATGTAAATTAATAAAAATTGAAGAATCATCTTATGTTCTAGACAACTCACAGTATAAATATAGATAAAGTTAAGAGATATTGATACCTCAAATGATTTGAGCATTACCCACACTAGTAACAGATAAGTGTAATGTACAATCCACACCAATGAGTTAACCCTTATTACTTTCACCTTTGAGGAGATAAATGGTGAATGACTTACTTTGAAGCGGAAAGCTCTGCCTGTTCCACATCATCTAAACAGCTTGCCCACCCATCATCACTTTCAACATCTCCAACCTGTAACAAGTAAATACACATATGATCTGTTTGTTTTTTTAATTTTAGCGATCAGTCATTTCTAAGGTTATGGAGAAATTTTACTTGCTGTTATACTATTAAACATAAGATAATTAATAGTATAACAGCAAGTAAGATAATGAAAATATATAAGATTAACCAAGATTTAACCGAATGAAAGTTTAAAAATAGATTAAGGGAGAGTAGGCCTATTAAATCTTCTAGACTCCTGGAAGAAATCAGTTGATTTATTTGACGTTCTTATCCCTGAATACTAAACTTATTTATAAATCAAATTTTTATTTATAAATCTATTAACTTCCTGTCAACAATCAATTACCTGTATTCCGGAGATCCTCAATGACTTGTTAACACTGATACCTTTTTCTGTGTCACGTTCTTTGAACTCTACTTCTGATTTCAAATCGGGTAAGTTAGGCCAGTGGTTCAGAATACTGTCGTGATTCCACCAACCTTTGCTTCTTGAACTGTAAGACTGCTCCTGTCAAAACATAACATTTGTCACCAGTTAGATTTCCCTGTCATGTGACTTAAGCACTAGCAAATGTTATCCAAACCTGGATTTACTTAATTGCTTCCAACACATTCAAGATTCATTTCACTTCTTTCTTAATCATGTACATTTATGTATTGCTTCAACAACAGGTTTATTTGCAGCAAATTAAACTCTTGTTCTGCTTTTGTAGAGGTTACCTTTTGCCAAATGTAAGTACTGGTAATGTTAAAACAGCCTTCAGAAGAACTGAAGCAGTACCATATTGATAAAATAAGTGAGACTTTAAGACTTATAATTATTGTTTATATATTTTCAGCCCCACCTTGATTCTAGCACTACTGACTCCACTGTCACTGTCTGTTCCCGTTTTGAAGAGACTGTCAGCACTATCTTCACTGGGCAGACGAGGGAGGGTGTTTGTTCGATGTAGCAGCCGACCTTTAGTCTGTGAACACAGCAAAACACCGTATGCAAGCTTCATGTTTTAGTCTTTAATTCTTAAAAAACGGTATTCTGTATATTAACAAACAAAAACCCTTTCGATTAAAATATATTTTTGATTAAGTTAACCGGTCTCAATCATTCCTACTTATTATAAGAATAATATAATATTATTATATAGGACTAGGCTCATTTAGTGGCAAGTACTGGCCTCGTTAGAATACAAATTTGACACATTCTATGACTGATAGTCCAGAGAGAGAAGGATAAATCTCAAATTCGAATACATTATAGCTACACTATCATCCTGCATTTATCATGCACAATCCACTTAGTATAAGCCAGGAATTTGAACGTATAAATATGTCAAGATTAACTTTATAAGGATGATATGCAAGATGTAAATTTACTCAGTAAGTCCTAGATGCCCAATTTTCATTGTCTTGATATATTAATTTGAGGAATAATTACAAATTGCTTGGGAAAACAGATTAAGCTTTTTGATATGACTAATGTATTGATATTTAGAGAGGTTTACAGGAAAGATAGATTCATCTGTGCTCTCTCTGTCATAGAGACTGTCTCTCCGTCGCGTTGTATCCTCCAGTGATAACCCACAGTCAGCATCCATCTCCACAGTCTGGGCAGTCTGAGGTTTCTCACTCATCTCAAACATGTTCTCCTAAGTAGAAAAGAATATCTTTATTGCAGTCATTTATCAGTTTCGTTGCATGGAGGGGAGAAAATCGGAAATACTATTGGAATGTCCTTGCAGGGTAAATTAGGCTGCTTTGTGGACACTTCATTTCCTAAAGGTAAGTTTTAATTTATATTATGAGTTTTATACTCTCATCTTGTTAACCTTGTCAGCTAGCCAAACATGGTCAGAGTTTGTCTTTTATAATAATTTGTGTTTAAAACAGGAAAAAGTTTGAAGAAATGTTACGCCAAAGGAAATTGAATTTTCTTAAGCCTTGTTCTCACCAAATAGTGTCAAATGTATTGTTGGCAGTAGGTTTCTTGCAAGAAGTCACTTGGTAAAACATTTACAGAGCATAAACATCTAGTATTAATGTCAACCTGAGTGAAGTTACTTCTCAAAGATGGATTCCAACTTGGTATTTCCAGTTCCCTCCACCCTGAACAAGGGTAGTACTATAATATACATGTTAATTAAAAAAGCCTTCTGTAGGAGATAAGATGCAGAGTGATCCAAACAAATAAAATACAACATTCATGCATACACCTTACCTTACTTCTTGTTTTCCTGAATATGTAGGCTATCAGTATAATGAGAGGAAACACCATTAGACTGGAAACTGTTCCAACCACAATTTCCTCCCAGGACATATATTGCCAACCATTTATTCCAGTGAGTTTCGGCGAAGTTTTGATTGCTCCGTACCACATGATATTTACAGCCATGTATGTATACAGCAACGTAAAACAGCATGTCAATCTCTGAACTCGACTAAAGCGACTTTGGGCAGGACGTTCAATCACGGACATCCATAAATGTTGATCACAGAGCCCTCTAGAGAAAGCCGAGCTACACAGCTGAGAGAATGCCCACTGTTGATGAGGGTCTGGAAAACAAAGTGTATCATCACAAAATGGTTCATCAGATTTTGCCAAAGAGGATTTTCTTAATTCATAATCATTGAAACTTTTCCCAATTCTGACATCCCTATTTTTGCCATATTCGTTGAATATTATCTCCCAATATTTTCCTTATACATATTTCTTTTAGCCTGGTATCTTTACCATTGTCACACATCTTTCAACATTTTAATGGCAATAGACTAAAATGTTTGGGGGAGATTAATACATATTTTTCACAAGAAACTGCTATAAATAAATATGCTTTATGTATTTACAAGTGTTATTTGTGGAGCTATAAATATTATAAGTACAGTGAAAATGAATATTTCACCTGACACAATGATTTCCTTCTGAATATATCCGTTGGTTTCTTGTAAAGATAGCCAGCAGTTAGCCATGAAGAGATAGCGCTGGTCAGTCTGTAGGTCTCTAACCACTACCTGTATGAGGAACCAGGACGGTGAGAAGCCAGCATTGTCGTGCCAGATTAGAACCTTCCATAGTTTACCCAGGTTAACATCATTAGCCACTAGGAAGGTGTCCTGAGAGTTTCTCATGAAGGCTCCGGGTTTACAGAGGTGACATGCCCCACCTTTACCATCATCTCCGTACAACTTAATCCCGATGTGAGACGAGGTACCTACAAACCAATAAAATAAAATGAAAATAGTAGAAAATTTAAACAAAGGATGAATGCTTGTTGTTATCTGAGCCTATATTATTGTTTTATACAACGGCATTAATTCTGAGTTCAATTGTTTAAGTACATGTTTTTTATCCTTGATGAAATCTTTAACATGGCTATCAATCTTATTCTTCATCTTTTTATTACAGAGATGCTATTTTGGTTGCAAAATGAATTCATCACCTGCCATTGTGGATCAAATGGCTATTAGATAAATTCAAAACTCTATTTTGTGAACAGAGGAAAACAATGCCCAAAAATAAGAACAAAGTAAACATTTAGTGGTGAATTTTGGTATTTAAAAGTGATGATGGGACTCAGAACTTCCGAGTTCTTTATTCTCGTCTAATACTTTTCTAAAAGTTAACATTCAATCCCCCTTGTCTATGTCACAAAAAATACAGCTGTTTTAGATGGACTGATCTGCTTCTGATGTCAAGAATGTCTGTGCTGGTAGCATTTAAACATATCCTCACCTGCCCCCAGTTGTCTCCCAGTTACAACGGTCACCTCATACTTGAAAGCCCCATCAAGACCACACAGAGGTACTTTAGAGATCCGTCGAATATCCTGACGATCTTTCCTCCGACAGAGAACGGCCAGTAATAAGTATAATGCCAGCAACAGACAACATGTGATCAGCGCAATAGGGTTTGTTGATAAAGACAAACGCTGCAAAACCAAACCAAAACAAACGGTTACATTTCACAACAAAGTGCATACATGTTCATACAAATAAGAAACGGATATTTTGTGATTGAAACTTCGGGTATCAAATGATGTGCATTAATTTTGACAGAATTGAAAACGAGATCTTGTGGTTTTTATTTCACAAACATTGAAGTGTACAAGTTTATATTGGCTCAATTGAAGTAACTCCTCACTCATACGTACCCCTAAATCTGTGAAGTCGATGGCATTTGGGGGGACAAGAACACTAGCACCAAATGATGTGAGATGATTACAAAGACATATGGTGTGATGAGGTAATGATTCCTGTCCGACTTGACAGCCTTGTGTTTCCCATTGCTGATTTGCCGGGGAGTAGTACTGACAGCTGGACAGGTACATTCCTACTGACACCTCCACACTGATGTCCAGGGAGGGGTTAAATACAGCCAATGAATACTCAGAATCAGGTTCAAATGATCTGAAATAGAAACACATATTCAAAAAGATTTTAAGACAGTTTCCAACCCATTCTATGAAATAACAATACATGTACCTGAAAATATCTTACCTGGAAATTTTTTTTTTAAATTTGAGTATATTGACACTTAGTTTTGGTTGATATTTCATCTATTGAGTACACCAAACTTTTAGCTTTTTTAAGTCAAAATATTCAGGTTCTGTTGAACAAGTTTCAAAGTTGACTAAAATGCACAACTAGTACTATGTACTTAAAATAAAGATGACCTACCTGGATCCAATAAAGAAAGTATAATACTGGCTATCCTCATTTCCCATCACATCCTCAGAAATAACAGCTTTTTCCTCGTATTTTTGTTCTGAAGGTTCATAATCCACACCAAGATACAATGAGCATAAATCCGATATATTGAGTCGAGCATTTAATGACAAGGCAGAGCATTGCACAACAACATGAAGTGAAGATTTCTCAGAATGATATGAGAGAGATATGTCCAAAGTAACTTTCTTTGAAGAGTTCGGTTGTAAGGTGATATTTGTCATCTCTAGTTGGGCAGTACCTGAGGACAATTCATACGTGTTGTTTTGTTCAGTCTGTGAGACCTCCATGTCAATTTTTATGTTTTCATTCAGAGAGCGAACATGAATCTCAGAGCCATTCCTGTACTGAAATAACACAGAAGGCACTTGAGATGTTATGACAAAGTTACCCTCATAGCCCCAGACAAATGGATTTCTGGTCATTACTGACATTATCTGAAATATCTCCTCATCTTTAAACCGGGACATGAGTGACGACGGGAATGTGATTTTATAATTATCAACTGAGAGTGTATGTGAAGGCGTGAATCTTCTTCCAATGTAGCTAATATCAGGTAAGTCAACTTTAGACAATTCTTCATTAGGGAGCTTCGTCATGAGAATATAAGAGATCACATCTTCAGAGAAAACCACAGCCTGACTAGCTAACTTCTTCTTCCATTCTTGGTCAGTGCCCTGTACCTCCGGTTGGGGACTAAATGAGGATAACTCAAATTCATCGAGATTAATCAGTGTTTGGTCTACTACTGGCGAATGATCACTCGGTGTATCATCTACATTCCTTATCAGATTCGACAGAGCAGTTAGGAGATGAACTGGAGCAAAATCATCACTATCCAGTCCCTGTTTGACAGAGTTGTGCATTGCATCAAGAACTCTTCTAGCAAGTTGTCCCAGAACAATCTGATACCTTGGTAAATTAAATTCTGTCTTATACATCTATAAAGAAAAAAATACATTTTTATTTAAACTGATTTATGGTGAACTGGAAAAAAAAGCACAGGTAGAATATTTGTTAAAAAGCTGATTTAAGGTCGAGTGAATTTCAAATAACACAGGTAGAAGTTTTTATAATATTGAATTCATCTCAGTTTCCCAATAACTTACAGTGATTAGTTCCATAGCATATGCCAGTTGTTGAATGTCCTGAATTGATTGAATTGGGGTATTGTTCAATGCAGTTGTGATTGCAAGCCTCAATAGAGCTCTTCTTTTCTGATCCTCTACTGAGTTATCTCCCATCTGGGAGGCTCTGTTTAGTTCCATCAACACTGCTATAGAATACTGGAGGAGAGGTAATGGTCTATGACTTTGGACCAATGACCTCAGTTCTTTTAATGATGATCGTACAATATACTCCGACAAACTCTCATTGTTCAATACTGGGGTTAAGAGCTCTACATTCCTAAACAAATAAAAACAGGGTAACTTAATGACAATGTATTTTATTATAAGAATAATAACGCTGTATTCAGGGTACAAATTAAATGCAGTCAACAGATTGGTATCTTCTATGGCCTTCCACACAGTCACTCACTCAGTCACAAATAAATTGCCATGAAACATACTAAGAAAGAGAAAATGTCAAAAAAGAAAAATGACAAAAATAAATTAGATTCACCAGAGAAGAAAGTCATAAAGGTGTCCGACAATCTTGAGGGAAGTCTTTCATACATGAATTGCCCAACTGATTTCAAAGAATTGAGAGGGTTAATTGAGTGTTTTTCATATAATCAGAGCCCTCTTCATATAAAGATTTCGTGACAGTCAATATGTTATTAAAATGGGTTAACTCATTAAGTATCATCCAGTGTATCAAGATTAAGTCTCTTGTGGTCAAGAAATATTTGGGCTGCATCTTTCTGTAATTAGTGAATCCTGCCAGTCACAATTGTTTTGAAATAAACTGTTACCATTTTAAAAAGCTATTCTAGTTTTTAGGGGCATAATGTGGTTATGATACATCAGCACAGCTACTACTAAACATACTCGAGATTATGATCTATTAACAAAGTTATCTCAAGGTGTTTATCTAGAACATTAGAGGATTCATTGATTTTATTTAATTGACCTCCCTGTGCCAGTGTGATTATTTGTTAAAAATTATAAATAATATCTGGTTCTGCCATGGTGGATTATTGTCACAGTGCAGACCAATTAACTTGGTGTCTTTGACAAACCTTATGACATGCCCAGTGATTGTAATGTTGAGAACATGCAGACAACAGAGTTTGAGTCAATAAAAGATCCCAATCAACATTGCCTTTGTTTCTAATTTCAATACATAAAATACATCATTTTTTGGGGGAAAACTAATGCACCAATCAAGCTCTTCATGCTTTTTGAAGTGCAGATATGTTTTTCTAGACTAGATTATAATAAAATGCATAAATTGTATTAATTGTATGTAAACAAAAAGTACTATACCTTCTTAGAGCCAAAGTACAAGCATCTTTGTCATCTTGAACATCCACTCTGATGGTGACAATATTACTGTCAGCCTGGTCTGGCCAGTGAGACAGGTAGACACTGTGATTTCTCTGTGTGCCATGGTAGAGCACACACTGATCAATGATTCCAGATGGTAACTTCCTCTCCAAGCTTATTTGGTAAATCAAATCAGAGTTGCTACTGCCAGCATCTGTCCAACTATCACACACTACTGTCACCGATGTTTCTAATGGAACAACCTTAGTATTTAAAGGGTAGACTTTACATGAGCCTGGGGATGGAGGGAGGTTAGGCTGTAGAGTCAGACTGGCTCTTCCTTTTAAAGATACACCTTTTGATGCTTTAGTCACCTGAAGTTTGAAAGTGTAAGCATCTCCATCTTGAAGAACACCTCTACGGATGACAAGATCAGAAGCATTAGCACCTGTTGTTGTTGTGGTTGAATTGAGCTCCAAAAAATTACCAATATTTGATGAGCCAGAACTTGTTGCCGTCCACAAATAATGCACATCATCTGAGTCACGACAGTTTCCACAATTCCCTCTTAATGCCACATGCTGATTGGAACTTATCAAGAAATTATTAGTGACTCTACACGACAAACAGTCCACACCAACTGTAGGCACTGCAGCAGGACTCATTTCAATCTGTAATATAAGTACAAACAAATATTTTACATAAAACCTGGTGTCAGGAAGCAGAACTTTTATAATTGAAAGGTAACTTTGGCAAAAAAGGAAAAGATGAGTGAAATGCTGTCAAGTTTGCCCCAAAAATGCTGATGTTCCATAATATAATGCACCATTGTTTGCATTGGTGAAGAAATTAAAAACTAGAGGACCGTTGTTTAAACACAGTTCTAGTTCACAAATTGAGTGAACCTACGATTTTAATGCAGTTATAACCATTACATCATATTATGCATCAATAAATTTACTTATCAACAGAATTGTGTTTATGTTTTAAGGTTTTTGACCTTGTGTAATAGAACCAATAAGAAGATAAACATTGGCTGTGAATAAGCTAAATGAAGTGTTCATAAACTAAAATCTTACTCTTTGTACTGTTGTTCCATTACGACAATCACTCCCTGGTACACAGTTATATATTGACACTGTAAGACCAATGGTATAGAGATAACCAGGCAACAAGGTTCCTTCTGGAACATTCAGTACTTTTCCAATGTTGTTCCCAAAGCAAGGAGTTGGCAAAGAAACACCCTGGGGAGATAGATTAAGGTATTTACTGTCATAACACAAAGTTGTAAATATTGGAAACAGGCATTGTTATATCATAGAGTTGGAATTACCTTTTTTTAGCGATGATTATATTTATACAAATAAAGCAAAAACTCAGCATAGCTTTGGATTCATTGAAATTTAACAGTTTTATTGTGATTTACTTTCAGAGGTATGACTAATATCTCTAGTAAATTAATGTTTTACCTGGTGTGGTGTAAACTGGCATGTCCATGTAAACCTCATTTTTGTTTCTATATCTGGGTTAGAATCGGGATCATATGAGAGGGAACCATCCAGGTTAACAGGTTCACTGATTGGGAGCAGAATATCATCTCCTCCTTCTATAACAGCCACTAAGGGAGAATGTTCCAGTGTTAGGTTAAACATTATTGTTTCCCTCAATGATGTTTCTCTGTATCCACTGCTGAATTGTATACAGTATGAGCCAGCTAGTAACGCCTGCATGGGTAATCTCAACAGAGGGCTTCTCGTATACACTGATAGAGGAAGATCTACAACGGCATTGTCTGAGCTAGAGCACAACTCAGAGGCGACCTGCCAGTTATGTACAGCTGTGTAATATGTGCAGTTTTTAGAATCAACATTAACTTCAAATTCCACATTTCTAGAAGGATAGGCTATCCTGTTGATATCACCAACAGCTTCTAGTGCAGGCATCTTGCAAAGAAATGTATGTACAGTTGCTGATGTTGTATAGGTACCAGAGCTAATCCTATTCTTGACCAGGACTGCCAATCTGAAATTGCCTTCTTTTGTGAAGGTATATTCCAATTCAGGACTTGTTGTTGTCATTGCTGTTTTATTTATTTGCCATTCAAATACATGTGCATCAGATACACCTTTACCGGAAACAAGAAATTTGACCGACTGACCTTGGTAAAGATAATCCCACCCAGGCCCATCAGGCTTCACAGAAACACCTTCCAATGCAGTCTGAACTGACACAAAGTAGCTTCTACTTTCATGACTGACATCATTCTTACTATCAACTTTGAGACTATAGCGTCCCGAGGTGGGAAAGGTGCAGTCAATGATCCGGTATTCTGACTGACAGATGATTATGTTATTTGTATCTGATATCTCCTGTGAGTATGATACATTAGTACCTCCAGTCACGGAGGCAGTAAAACTTAACTCTTTCTCTGCTTCAAATGTACCTCCACAACAATTAATCATTAGGATATTGAGCACAGGGTCTTGAACATGTATAATAACTTGAGCTGTTTCTGAGCTTATCAAGTTTTTAGCATTAAGTGTGACAGAGAAAACACCAGGAGAAGGGTATGTATGAGTGACAGCCTCACCAAGCTCTGTCCTCCTATTCCCAGACTCTTCAAATATCCATGTGAATTGTAAACCTGAACCCTGTGTAACGTTTGGAGAGAAATCAACAGGTGTATTTGTTTTTACAAATGTAGAAGCTGTTTTTATGGAGAGACCTGTCACCACTTCCTGAACAACAATTGTTTCTTCTGTTTGTTCATTGCTGATATCATTGTGAACTCTTAAAGAGAGATGAAAAACACCAGCCTTGGTGAATGTATGTGAAAACCGAGGACTGTTTGTTGATTGGACATTTGTATCATTAAGAGACCAATCAAATGACAGATCACTTCCATCTAGGACTGTCCCTGTAAATGTTATATGCTGTTGCGTTTGAATAACTGCAGATGGCAGGTCCTCTATGGTAACACTTTTTACTGGTATTTGAACTACAATTTGTGTAGAGTCTGACACATCACTGACATTGTTTGCAGCTTTGCACGTTATGGTTTGAACACCTGGTGATGTGAACTGTATTGTCACATGTTCTGTAGAAACTTGTAACATCCAGTCACCGGAGGAATTTGAAACACTCCATTCATATATCACATTATTTCCTGATTTTCTACCAGCAGTGATATTTACAGCTTCAGACACGGAAACAATAAACTTTTCTGGGGTAACTGCTAGATCCTTAATCTTGTCTTCAGCAATGAGGGTCGTGTCAGCATAACCAGATGAAAGCAGGTTCATTGCAGAGACAGCCACAGTATATTTGCCAAGTTTAGTGAAATTGTAAGATATATCCCAGCCTGTTTCAGTTAACAGAGGTATAGTATTCCGCTGAATGCTCCAGGTTAGATTCACTGTCATTTGTTCTTCGATTGAAACATTAAAGCTGACCACCTCATTTGTGGGAACAAATTTCTTAGATGCATTAGTCATGATAAATACATCAGTAATAGGATCCAAAGAGATCGTTTTCAAGGAGGCATGAGCTTCACTGACGAAATTCTTTGCGACTAATGTGACATCAAACTCTCCACTCTTTTTGTACAGTTGCATGAAATCTCTATGCGTCAGGTTTCCACTTTCACAAGTGCTACACACAGACCATATGAAGGTAAGATCTGATCCATGACTGTACTCCGCATGAAATAGCAGGGAGTCCCCAACCAGTACCTCTGTGCTGTTTACAATGATATACAAACCCACTATAGACTCTTGTACTAAGATTATCAAAGAATCGTTAACAGAATTTACATCATTGGATACAACCAGCAGTACAGTGTAAGATCTGATTTCTGTTAGAGTGTCTTTGTACTGATTATCAGCGGATATAACAGCCTGCTCTGAATCAATTCTCCAGGAGTATGATTTGCTAGTCCCATGCATAGATTTGGCAGACAACTCTAAATCAGCAACTAACCCATCTGAAGCCAGGTACTTGGAGTGTTTACAGTTTGAACAGATCAGCTGAACATTTTCAATGAATTCCTGAACTCTGATTCGAGAAAATGCTGATACTGAGCTGATGTTGTTGGAGGCAGTAACAGATATTCTATACTCTCCTGCTTTGTCAAAAGTGTATTTAAATGTATTCTGTTCACAATCACTGCACACTATGATTGAGCCATTCAGATTGCTTTCAATCTTCCATGTAAACGTCACATTTGTTCCTGACTTCAGTTTGGCCATTGCTAATGCATCAACGCTTGAGCCTTGGTAAAATCCCACAGGACTGGAGACAGTTAGGTGAAGGCCATCCACCTTATCCTCAATACACAGTTGAGCTGTGGCACTCTTGTTTTTGGCTGTATTGCTGACAAACACTTCAACTGTGTACTCTCCAGCACTAGTATATCTGTGTTGAGTGGAATTTTTGTTTTTAGAATTGTAACTGGTCTTATCCCCAAACTTCCATGTATAAAAAAGACTTACAGGAGCTGTGTTAATAACTTCTGCTGTTAAGTTTACCAATGCACCAGTAACAGAACATGTAGGAGCAAGGATATCCACAACTTCCAACATGTCCCCACCCAGGGCATACACTGATAAACCAATTCTGACTGTACTGACAGGATTCTGTGCATTTATTGACACATTGAAGACACCTGGCTGATTATAGAGATGACTAAATGTTAACACACTGGTGTTCGTCATATACCCATCACCTGTATTGATGTAAAATAAAACATTAGTACCTGTATTTAAAGTTATTGTAAATTTCACAGGCAGATTACTAGCTTTTGGGCCATCATAGATCACATCTAATCCAGTGATATCCTCCTCAACAGTTATGTTAAATGTCTCTGACAAAGAACTGATACCATTGCTTGCTGTAACTAGCACAACATATGAGCCAGGATTGTTAAACTTATGTCTGACGAGTGTGTTTGCACCTGTGTAATTCATTGGAGGTAGTCCATCTCTAAAATCCCAGGTGTGCCAAATATCTCCGACATCATTTCCACTGACTATCACATGGAACTTTGCCGATGTAGAGAGAGATAGGACAGAATGTTGACTGGTAATCTGCACACTAGCTATTGGGTTTAGCACAGTAATGTTCCTCACAAGAAAAGTAGTTTCGAACAGGTCAGAAAATGTAACATTAATCTGATACTGTCCAGTTAGTTGGTACATATGGCTCACATGTTCTTGTAGAGTCAGTGCTGTAGTAAACGCCGTATTCCCTTTACTTCCTGAACCATCTCCTAAATCTATTTCTATGTTAACATTAGCTCCAATCATGACATCAGCAGTAAAAGTCATGTTCAAGACTATACCTCGCTCCACAATCTCTGAATAATCAGGGGAGTCAAGATTCTTAAAGAGAGCTTGCTGAACAGCGTTTAAACGAATTTGATTTGTTTCCTGATTGATCACATTGGAGGCATTCACTTGAACAACATGTTCACCAGTAGCAGAGAAAATATACTGGAATCTGTTATAACTGTTAACAGTTAAGTTCAGAACACCATCCACACTCCACTTGTATGTAACAGTTGAACCTTGAACTAGAGTGGTTCCAAAATTCACTAGGGTATTTGCAGGAACATGTATAACTCCAACGGAATCTACAACATGTTTCTGGGTTGAACTTAAGCTAACTTTAAGGCCATGTATCCTGAAAGCTTTGGCTAGATCTACCAATAACACATTGGAGCTAATGTCATTCTGTACGGTGACTTTCAGGGTAGAAATCGGGCTAGTTGTATCCAGTCGAAGAGTTATAGAGGAAAAGGGTTTTGAAGATGATGACGATCCCCTCTGGCAATTAGGTATTAAACTAACAGAGCCAGGACAATAAGGTGAAAAGTCAAACTTTTTGGAAGGTCCTGTATGTCCCCAATATGCCTTCAAATTAGATCCTTGTGCAACTTTGATGACAATGGTGGTTATTTCTCTGAGCGCAATTGGAATGGTCCCTACTGATCCTGCAGTACTTCCAGTGCTAATCACTAAAGGGTGTATAAGCTCCAGACCATCGACTTTCTCCTCTGCCGTAACAGCACAGCTCTCACTAACCTTACTTATGCCTCCAGTTACTTCTACAGTATACTGGTACAAACCTGGTGAGTCAAAGTACGATAGAATAGGAGGCAATTTTTTGACTACAGGTTTATAGAACTTTGTCCGAAGAAAGCAAACTGCATCAGAAATTTGTGCAACATTGCTTGGTACAGTCAATACAGATCCATTCCGAGTCCAGCCAGCTAAACTCCACGTATAAATCGTCTGCCTCCATTTTGAAGAAGAATTGGTCTGACAAAGGATTCCATTCCAGGCACCTGCATCATGTTGAAATCCCAGAAAGTCACCGTCTTCAATATCTAGACTCTGATTAAGGATCTGGTATCTCGTCTTTCCCAATGTTAACTGAACAGTCACAGTCCCCATAACCATGTATTCAGGTGCATTTTGATAAAAGGTTGAGGCCGTTACACTAGACATACAACCAGACATTGTCACAGGTAGTGAGTCACAACTGCAGGGTTCTGTCATATCAACACAGTCGGAGTTCAGATAGCAATATTGGGACATCCCCGGGCAAGCTTTAACAGGTTTACAAGAACTTAATGTGGATTGGCACACAGAATATGGCAGTGGGTTATTTGCACACCCTGAAAAGGAAAAAAAAAATTGTGTAGGGCAATTAGTAAAATTTCTAAGTATAATGTTTAACGTAACTAACCTTTAATGTAACTAACCTGTAATATTCTAAGTAGTTTAGATCTTGGTTAAAAGAAGTACAAACAAAATGGCACTTAAGGAATTGATCACGAACAAAATTATTTGGCGTGAAATATCTGTATCATCTGATGTAGTACATGATTCATGTTGTATTATTTACCTGGTTTTGTAAGGTACATGCTTGAAGAACAATGTGGTCGTAACACAAGTAGGTTCAAATAAACTGATGATGTAGTTTCTGTCATAAATTCCCAAGAATCTAACAATCCAGAACCAGAAAACCAAAGGCCTACAACATAATGTAGTAAATAAACAATTACAATTGCCTATTCTTTTCTCATGGAAACACTGCATAAAATTTGAAACAGAACAAAAAAATACAACAGATTTGCCATTTTAAAGAATTGATACTTAATAATCCATTAAATTTGCTATCAGAATTGTAACAGTGACTTTTCTGTAAATGAGTATACCATACGAGATGAATGTGTTCAAAAACTCTCTGAGATCCTTTAACCGATACAATGGAACCCATAATTCGTAATCTCTATGGCAGATCAGCATATTGTGGATTCACTGTGTTTATCATTCTAAAATAGAGAAGTCATTCTTTCCTTCACCCTGACTTTGATATTCTATGGCAATGACTGGCTATTTAAGTTGGAATTAACACAGTGTGTAGTTACACAACTGGCTTCAGTGAAGTTGTTGTGGTTTTATTACTGAAAGAAGAAGATAAATTGAATTGCTAAGATAGATTTCAATTTATCTGTTGTTTATCTTCCACTGATAACTTCCAGATTGAATCACTAGTACTTTATTTTTTTCTCAGTTCAATTTGGAATCATTTGATATTAAATGTGTAAGGATTGTCTTCCTTAGTCCACTTTTCAACACCAACATAAATTCCTCTGATCCAAGTGATTTAAAAAGCCTGCCCACTTCCTGCCTAATGGGCGCTATGGAATGTGTGTTTTTTTTTTATTTTCAAGAAACCTCATATAATATTTTAAAGAAAATAAGTTTACATTACAATAAATATACCTGGCAGTAGTGTGATTAGAGATGGCTGAGTGGAAGGCAGAGTCTCTCCTGGTGACAACTTCACAGGGGTTTTAAATGGCCCAGGAAACACCAGTGTACCAGCACCATTGCTTCCAGCCATAACCTCTTCTGTTTAACAAAAATACACAAATAAACGATGCATAAGTGGATAAAAGTATACATCCTTAAGGTCTTGCTGGAATCTTTGGCCAAAAGACACCTTCAACTCAAAGTTTATTTCAAAATTCATACTGCTAAAAATATTATTTTAAAAATCTGATTACAAATTGGTAATTTTGAGCCTATAAATTAGTTTTACATAGTCTTATTTTTAGACATATTTTCTGAATATCCAAACTTTCCAAAAATGTAAGCATAGATATTGATCAGACTTATATCCATAATGGGCAGAGAAAATAACACATAGACATAGATATTGATAGGTTACGCAATGGTGCCCATTTTGAATGACATAATCTAGAAAAAGACAATAAAAGTAATATTGGTTTTTTACATTGATGTAATATGAGCAGATACTATATGATAGAAGAAAAAAGAGCTATGTATGTTTTATAAATAATACTTACCTCCCTGGTTGCTGTATCTACAGATATAATGTTTGTCTGAGGAACATTCATCCTCAATCCAGGTATAGGCAGAACCTTCTTTTTGTAACATTACGCAATTCTTTTGGTTTTTATTAGTTATGCCAGAATGACTAGGTGACCACTTTGTTGATACCACAGCACTATCATCATCATCATCATCATCTTCTGTACTCTCATCATCATCATCATCATCATCCTGTCCACGATCATCAGGCCAGGCGAAGTAACCTTCATGTCCTTTATCATTTAAACCAATCCAGGCTTCCTTCTTGCTGCAAATAAAGTTATAATCCAGTACTTCTCAAGTTATCTCAATGTTACGAATTTTTGAAAGAATGGTCAGTTGAATAAAATGTAAGGATTGTCATTAGAGCGACAACAACAAAGCAACCCTACACCAGATGCTTATAAAACCACTAGGCGTTCAGAACTTGAAATCAGGGCTGATATTAAAGGAGAAGACCACCCAAAAACCATATTCTATAAATAAGTAAAACTTTTTGGGTATAACACAATACATTAATTTCCATTTTCATAACCTGATCATAACTCTGGTTATCATTCATTAAAGAGGAT
>JARFOD010154429.1:0-12321 GCA_031763545.1 Mopalia muscosa | reverse complement strand
CAAGAACTTGATAAGAGCAAGAACTTGATAAGAGCAAGAACTTGATAAGAGCAAGAACTTGATAAGAGCAAGAACTTTATAAGAGCAAGAACTTTATAAGGACAATAACTTGATAAGGACAATAACTTGATAAGAACAAGAACTTGATAAGAACAATAATTTACAACAGCAACAACTTGATAAGACCAAGAACTTGATAAGAACAAAAAACTTGATAAGAACCAGAACTTTATACGAGCAAGAACTTTATAAGAACTTTATAAGAGCAAGAACTTTATAAGAGCAAGAACTTTATAAGAGCAAGAACTTTATAAGAACAAGAACTTTATAAGAGCAAGAACTTTATAAGAGCAAGAACTTTATATAAAGAGAAAGAACTTTATAAGAGCAAGGACTTGATATGAACAAGTTGAAGAACTTTATAAGAAAAAAAAACTTTGCAAGTTGCAGCCTCACAAGCTGATACAAGACTTGATGTGTTTCAAAATTATCATCAATTAGCTTTTAATGTTGTTTAGTTATACAGTTAATGCATTTAATTTAACCTGATGTGAACAAACTTAATGTCATAGAATATGAATATATAAATCATTTCCTTATTTTTGTGCAATAATTATTGCCTAGTTATCAAAATGTACATTTATTGGGATATTGCTCCATGCTAAAATTTGTTTCCTCACATGACATCATGAAAGCCTGAAAGGGTGAGGAAAACGACATGTGATGCCACCAGGAGCAATCAAAGACAAGACAAGGTTATCTAATGGAGCAAACCAAAGACACTCAAGTTGAAGACTCAACAGACTGTGTTAACTTTAAGGGCACAAGAAGTAAGCTTCCTCTCACTATCGATGCTAAATAATTAAAGACGAAGATGTAACTTACCAAAAATTTCTTTGCCTTATCCAAATTCTGAAGTTCTGGATTCCAGGTTCGTATTTCCTTCAGTCAAAAAAAAGGAAAAACTGATTTAACATGAATCGTTTTAACAAAATATAGCTTCAACAAGTGATTAGAAATAAATCTAGATTCACAGACTTTAATAGGATTGTGAGGTTTAAATGACATGCTCAAGGGCACTTCATTTACATTTTAGGCTGTGTACTCAATACAGCTTGTTTGTGTTGTTTGATTGGGGTTTTACTTGAGGGTAAATCACTTCTATGATGACACATTATCCCCTCTTTACATGTACTATTTCTCTTTTACCCCATTCAAAAAATTAAGTTTTCTCTAGTGCAAAATCAAGGCAGCATGACCAGTACGGTAGATAGATACTACCCTTAGACTAGTGATTCCTAGGAATAGTCTTACCAATTTAAAACCTGGTCTCTGTGAAATGTTTGTTTGAGGATGTCGCTGTACTTTATACATGTAAGAATCCTTTTACTCATAAGCTTATAGATGTATATCAGGGCACCCGAATATGGGTGAAGGAAAGAACCGTTGAAGTCACTTGTAAGAAACAACAATCACAAGTACAATACAAATACATCACAAACAGATCAGCCTTGAGGGGCAACTTAATTTTGAGAGCACAAAAACAGAAACTCTCTCGAAGTGTCAGAAGTTAGTAGCTTGCAGGGATGGAAATAACAATACATTTGCAGGACATGTCAAGTAAAAATTTAGATTGTCCTGTAAAAATCCCTAGAATATAACATTGTGTTAAATGGGCTACAGGACAAAATTGGAAAAATGTCCAACAAAATATTTGATACAATTTTTACCACTGGGCCTTGACATAGCCACATACTTCTGATTCATATAATTAACCATTGAACAGGGGCTTAGCCAGAAATTCAAAAGTATGGTGTCCAAAATTGTCATTTTAATTCACTCTTCAAATAACTGGGTGTCCAATTTTGAAAGTTTCCCTATCTCCAGCATGTTAAAATTTCTTAAAATAGGGTCTCCAAATGAGGCAATTGTTCACTTCAGGGTGTCCACTTGAACAGGTGTTACTGCAGGTTGGGATTTCCACTTACTGCGAAACCGTACAAACCAACTCACCAAAGACACAAAAATTATTCAACTCACCTTTTTGTTGACCATTGCAATATAAATGTTGCCAGTAGCATCATAGACAACAGGTCCGTTAAGATTTGTGCCATGTTTGAAGGACCAACTATGAATAATCTTCTGATCTTCAATCTAAAGAAATTATAAAGTTGAATTTAAATCCTTGGGGGGGAACTGCTTCTTTTTTCTTGTGGTCTTATGACATAGTCAAAGTTATTTCACTATGATGGACATTGGTGGTGTTCAATTAAATCTGTTTTAAAACTATTATAGAACACAAATTGATTTGAAAATCGATATAACCACAAAATATGTCAGAAAGCACAATGTTGTCAATTAAGACTGCATTGGAGATACCTGAATCTATTTATCTTATGTGCACAAATGACAATACTCTATCAAACCTAGTATAAATATTGGTCGGAATGGCTGGATCAAGCTTTGTTGCTGTAAGTAACTAATATAGCTACATGCAGCTATAGAAGCCTAGCTCCTTCAGGTGACACGGCTGTATTTCTCCAGTTGACAGCAGCTACATGTAGTAGTCAAAAGAACAGTGAAACAATGAACCCCAATAACAAAAAGTATGTAACACTCTCAAATTTTCTGCATTCTCTCAATTCACCCTCTTTGTTTTTTAAGCAAAGCGACTCTAAATTTCGATCTCAGATTGTATTGCTCATTCACATCTCGGTCTTTAACAGACTTGTTCGTACTTAGCACAATATTTAGGGCTAATTCTTCCGTCTTTGACGTATGTCCCATTAATAGAAAGCAACGGTGAAGGATGGAAATCAATCTGCGGCTGCCGCCATCGCATGCCACTCAAAATACATAATTTATATTTGATTTTTTGGGATACTACATGTATAGACAGAACAATAGAACTCATACTTTCTTTCCTCACGTTCAAATAAAGTTTTATTTGAATTTCTCACCCGAGTTGACTTTTAAGTTATCTCACTTTGCACAAATAAATTTGAAAACCGTCAGAAAAGAAATATTGTAGCCTGTACAGGTAAAATACTAGTCATAGTGTTTAATTTATTTAAAACAAATTAGAGAAAAATCATATATATGTTTTTGGATGCCGACGATATCGGCGGATCAATTTCCAAAACTCGGGTTAAGACGTAGTCCCTATGTAAATCCGTCCACCCAGCCTGTGCTCTTTAATTATGTTGCCTTTGACAGACACCGATCTGATACATACATCAGCTGTTCGACGTTTTCAAAAAAAGCAAACACGTGTGTTCTTCGGGTTCATCAAAACAAACTGCTCTATGAAAAAAGGTCCATTATTAACATAAGTACCTTATAGATATCAATGAATCGAGACTTGTGTGTTACTATGACACATCCCGTGTCTCTTGCAGAGGTCACATAAACTGGCGTTTTATCCGAAAACGTCGGACACAGTAAAAAGCACTCTCCGATCGTGGCCATTGCAACATGGATTTGGTGTTTCTGATTGGCTAAAAATACTCCTTAGCGTTTGCTGCGATCCTTCAAGATTCAACAGGAAGTGAAAGTCTTTTCACGTTACAAGAATTTATTTCATCGTATATCGTAATTTGTTCGCGAAATGATTGGGCTTTCATGACCGTGTAATGAACGAAAAGGGGGAGGAAAAAGACGGCAAAAAAGTAACGAAAAGTGATGCAAAAACCTCGAGAGGTAGCAACGGAAAGACGAGTGACAAAGCTCAAAATGCGAGCGACTTCTCCGCGACCGGCAGTCTGTCTGCTGTTGGAAAGAGCGTTTCAACTGCGAAACAGATGACTTTGGCATCGTCCGGGAGCGGACGAAAGTCTGTGACAGAAAGAACTAGTAAATCTCCGGATAAAAGCGAATTTAGACTCGCATCTAGGAGTTCTGGTTTGAAAGATGGAGCGTCGAGATCGAAAGGACGAGACGGTGGAAGCGGTAGTCGACCGCCAAGAAGGGACCCTGGACGCTCTCATCACTCGAGCAACCAGGTTCCAAGAGGTGGTAGTTCTAGCGCCTCTTCTCCACGTGGCACTGTGGATTCAAGAAAACTTTCAGGTGTGCACACGGTACTTTAGGCGCATTAATTTTTTTGTCAGTCATAGTGGTGTGTTGCTGACTGGTCTCATCAGCAACAGCCCAAGATGGACCATGGGTTTATCTTTTGTCCATCTTCTTTGCCACTATTTACTTGTGTTTCATGTAATAACTCGTTTTATACTTTATCCATTGTGGTCAACTCTGTAGTGATTAACGTTACAGGTTTAGGACATATTGTTCTGTATTTTCCAAGTTAATCAAGGGTGATCCCCTATTTCTATCTAACTGAATACCTAAGGCCCCATAGCTGTTAAAACAACTGTCACTTTGTTTACTAATGCAATATTGTATGCAGGAAGGGCTCATTAAATGTGTGTGACTGAAGTTACATAAAAAGGACTTGCAAACAAATTAATCGTCTTTAATTTCAATTTCTCTTCAAACTAATGATACATTCAGAATGGTTATTTTACCCCTTTAAATAGAAAATTGGACCTAACAAACACACCATTTGGAGTCAGAAATATTGCATCAGTATATGTGTATAGAGGAAAATATGCTTGACTGACATTGCATTTTCAGTCATAACAATATATAACAAAAAAGACAATACCACAATTTTTTGCTAATTTTCTAGATTATAAGTCAAACCAAATATCTAGAATAAGATAAGAGTATATTGGTCCATTTATTAGAACACACTAGGTATCAATTATTGTTAATTTCAATGTATACAAACAAAATATTAAAATGCTGCCCAAAGCAGCAAAAACTACTACAATATGCAAAATGAATCAATTAAACAAACTTAGTACTTCCTTGTCAGAGAA
This sequence comes from Mopalia muscosa, assembly GCA_031763545.1. Lineage (NCBI taxonomy): Eukaryota > Metazoa > Mollusca > Polyplacophora > Chitonida > Mopaliidae > Mopalia > Mopalia muscosa. The sequence continues at coordinate 7,441 of JARFOD010154429.1, read as the reverse complement.
ATTTAGAAAATGTCAGTTTGCTGCAGTGTGTTGATAACTCATAGTTCACACTCTGCCTTGGATGGCCATGTATGTTCAGTGGGCATTTTACACGAAATAAGCAAATTGGGTTCTCCAATCTTTTTTTGATTTTGTCTCTACATGTAGCTAAGCATATGGGATTATGTCTTTTTTGTCAAGAATTTTACAGGCTTCCCCAGACCTAACTAGATCAGAGACATGGTACATGTTGTTGTCTACTGATCACATGTCACCCAGATATAACTCGCCATTGTACGCGACATTGCACCGGTCATGAATTTGAATGTCTGTTGTAATACTACATCTACACTCTGTGTCTGTTTTGCATATTCACCATTGATCACTTGCAGATGGTCAGCATTAGAGTTTATCTCTAAAGACCTGATCCAGCTTGAGAGAGTTATTTCTGTCAATGCTTTCCAACTCTGACATCTCAATCACCTCAATCTTGAATGCTACACCATGTGCAGCAGCAGCAAATGTTGCTACATCAGACATGATCATCTTGGGTGTTCTGACAGCAGTCCAGACCGGTCGTTTGATAGACCTACCTATGCCGTCAACTGGGCCCTTCCCATGAGATGTAGCAAAATAGTTCCAGAAAATATGGACACCATGCTTTGTCTCAAGGGCAGCGACAATGTATCTGTTCTTAAATTGCTAGGAATGTCTGTCTTGGGTAGTATTGCTTGCAGTAATTAACAATGTGACTGATGTTACAGATGTCCCTGAGATGTGACTGACGTGACAGATTTTAACCTTTGATTTTTTCTTATTTTATCTAAGTTAAGGAAGTTAGTGCTCATTAACCATTAGGCCCTAGCACTTAGGAGAAAACAGAGGGTGATTACAAAATGTTCAGATATCAGTCATTTAGGTAAAAATGTTGGTGTTTTCTGTGACTGACGTTACATGTTTGATATAGTCCGATGGAAAAAAAATGAAAGGTAAGGTTAATGAACCTGTTTATTAGCTTTAGATTATCATGAGGTAAGGCCTTTATCTTCATAATAATATATAGAGACCTAAAATTAATCTTCGTAGTCATCAGATAAAGACATGCAAAAGAAATGCATAATTTTAAGCCTTTGTGCCTATTATTTTGACGCAAACTTTGAATGGACTGCATTTGACACAAAACAAAATGTCCTGTACAAATTTACAAACTTAAAGGCATACTCTAACCATCCTTGCTTTAATAAACAAATATTATAAAATATACCTACTTAATGAAAATCAACTTGTAATATTCTGGGAAAAGTAAGATCAGTTACTTTCAAATTACAAGTGGCTTGTTTAAAAAAAAAATTTAAGGAAATATAAAAATAACAAAATGGCTCATACATGACTTGTTTCCTAATAAAAATGTGTCTATCATTTTATTGTTTATTTTTTTTTTTTTTCAAAATTTTACCAAGTTCATGTATTGTAGAAAATTTTGAAATGACAAATGCTTTCGTTGGAGACTATGCAAGTTCTGCAACCCAGTATCTGAACTGTTTATGTAGATCCAGGTACCATCAGCACAAAACCCAACAGAATAAATAAAAACAAATCATCATTAAAAGCAACCAGGTTGCTCAATCTTAGTAAATAAAGCACACTGATTTTTAAAAAACATACTTATTTTTTTATATTCTTTGAAACACCTAGCGGCATGATAGTTATCACCCAGCTGTCTCCTTTTTGCAGATTCGATGACATATTAAAAATGTTTATCACTATTTTACAAGGCATGAACAGGGTTTCTCTCAGCCCTTGTATAAGCTTACTTTTCAGATCCAAAAATTTTATTAAACATCAATCTAGTGCCTTTATTTAAGTGTATAAACGTAGAAGATATGATACATTACGAACAACCAATACTTTGGAGTAAAATCTTACTCTAGCAGCTATAGTTGTACTTTATATGCGTCTTATGTGGTGCCTGTCGGCTTGGCTTTCTTAGGTGACTTTGCTCGAGCATTCGTCAATTGTACCTTATGCCAGCAAAGTATTTTGTTGAATCTTTCTCTACTACATGATAGCATTAACTGACTGAAACAGTTTAAAACTTAAGAAATTATGTGTTTTTTTGCTCAGTCCAGTAAATTGTGTTCAGATATCATTGAAACTAATAACATGTTAACTCATAGTGTCATATTTTGAGAAAATTGGTTAATTGATAATGTTTAGTTTACATATCCCAGTATGCATTGGTATAAAAATTAGAAAAAGAGTTAATTCATTGCCTGGTTTGAGGCCAGTAAAAATCATTATGGACCAATTTACACCTGCTACATGCACCGGTTTGCTAGACCAACCTTTTTGAGATTCCACAATGCTGTTAAGATGTTTTTATTGCCTTGACATTTGAACACAATTTACTGAAATGAACCAAAGATCACATAATTTCTTCACAGATTATGCTTACAAATATAGTCCAATGTTTTTCATCCGCCCTATTTTAATTCTGGAAACTTGTGGTCAGATAAGTGAAATGTTACATCCAAAATCAAAGATATAAGCCAGCAAGAGTTAAAAAACCCACAGTAATCAAATAATCTGGCCAGTGGCCACTTCTGTAACAACTCATATTAAAATTAACTGTTAGAGACATTTCAATACAATTTACTGGACTGAGTAAAAGAACACATAGTTTCTTTACAGTTAAATATTACGCTTGCAGTTATAATCTAATGCTTTTCACTCGTCCTATTTTGCCCTGAAACACACGTCATATTGAGGACAAAACAGATACTGTTCGCAAAGATCTCTTGTATTTTATAGTGGGTAAGGCATGTTACCTGTGATATGAATGTGTCAGATTTCTGTCTGTCGACCCTCGGGTATATGAGTTAGTCACACGCCATGGATCTGGCAATCGTGGGGGAGATTTTCCATTGTAACTAGGCAAGGAACAGTGTGAAGTGGACAATCCATCGTCATATAAATGAAATAACCTTGATTACGACATTAAACCCCACTCAAACAAACAAATTTTTATAAAGAAAGCCCAAAAAACTGTCTGAAAATAAAAACAACTTCCAAAACTCTAGCTGTGTAATATCTATCCTATGGGAAAGCTATAGTGAAAATAAAACTTCCCATGCTAGGAGGAATTCCAATGACTGGAGACACTAGTCTTACCTTAACACTGTGGATGACACACACTCAACATACATTTAGCTAGCAACATTTCCTTTCAGTTTACTTGAACACATACAAACAAGGATAATTTCTGCCTTTGTTTACATCCTTAAAGTTAGTGTGACAATAAAGTACTTTTTTGTAGACTTTTTATGATCATTTTTCATGTTTGTAAATCTGGTTATTGATTTTTAATCATATATCACATATATGGAGGTTATATATTATCTTTAGCATATATCTTTGCCAGCTGTCACTGCCATATACATTTCCCAAGTGTGACATTTTAGAAATCAGTTCGCCAACACTTCACATGTTGAGTCTGACACATTTGCTGTGAAATTGAATTAAATACATGTATGTAGTAGGCTTGTAGCATACAAGTAACTAGTTATTCATTTTATATCATGTATTTACTGAGATACCATAGTGTACTGGGCTCATTTTTGTTTTCATACTTGTGAAAAAATGTACTGATACATGGAGTTAAAATGTAACAGTATGGTTTATTACTTCAGTTATGACAGAAAACACTTGACATGGCATGGTAGACAAGGTACATGTACAAGTTTATACTTTCTTGAAATATATTAGTTTATATTTGTTTTGTAAATAAGACCAAGGAAATTTTTCATTTCTAAGACCATATGTTTGCATTTCTTTCCCTAAATTGGTTATTAGCTGTTTGTATTGAGTTAAATTTGTTGCATTATTAACACAATATGTGACAAAAGAAGCCCAGGTTTTTGCTGGAGTTGCCTGCCCACAAAAAATTTCTTTGTTGGTAAATAATATCTTATTGTTTATAATAATCTGTTTCATTTCAGATCATGTAAGGCCCTTTAGCGATGATTCCAGACTCTCTAAGCTGATTAAACGAGTTACCCGGGATGGTGACCGTAGATTAACTTCAGCTAAACAGCTGCGTGAATTCCTTCTTGCTGAAGGTCCCAAGGTACATGTAATTCATTCTTCCGATGTTATATAAACGTTAACAAGGAGTTGAACATGCTGAATGTTTGATAGCTCAAGCAATGAATGAAGACATCAATTGATATTTCCATTGTTTATTTACCAAGTATGGCAGTTGAGAATATATGTTTGTATGCCGTGAAGCAAGTGTTGAATGAGTGCTATACTGATCGATCCTTTAAAGCTCTGGCCAATACAGTGACCAGACTAAACAATGTTCATCTTTGATTGAAGAGTTTGGTCTTCAGATGGCATCACAAAATTATTACCTTGGGAGCAAATAACAAATAGAATTTTTTGCTCTAATGGAAACATGCATACAATCTGTTCCTATTTCGCAACAAAACTTCACATCTTGGTTGTGCTAGTGTCAATTACTGTTGGAATTCACTGCTGTCATATAAGTGAGGTTTCCTCTCGGTTTTCCACCGTAATACGGCTGTGTACAGTGAATACCCTTGAGTACGACGTTAAAATACCAATCAACAAACAAACAAATGTAAGCACAGCCTAAAACAATCAATCTATTAATCATGACTTTAACCTTTAGTTGCCTTAAGCTTTAAGAGAAAGAGCCATCTGTGGCATAAACAGGGTACGAAATTCCCAGCGTTAGGGGCACTGCAGTAATTGCCTTTGATGTTTCAAAAAGAACACAGGCATTAAGACATTTTTTGATAGAACAAAAGGGCACCACAGCAACAAATGAAATGGACGATTGGTATGGATTTCACGATTCGACCTTTCTTGGGTTCAGTTCGATTCTCTATTTTTTTAATATTTTTTCTCGATTCTTCGGTTCGCTTCAGTGATCCAAAGTAGCAGTCTATGGATACTAATATGCCTCAGTAGGCCTCTACATCGTATGTGATATTAGACCAAAGGGTATTGTGTAAGTGATTGGTGGAAATGTCCGGTACTAAACTAGTAAAAATAACTAAAATTTGAGCAATAAGCAGGATAAGTTTTTTAAGTTGTTTTTCCTCTGTAACTGCTCTGCCGTCTGTCGTAAAAAACAGAAAAAGCCTTTTTATTGAATTCAACTCTCCGCATATGGGTTATAGAAGCCACACAGTAATGTTATAACACCCTTTCTGCGGAGAACGTCACAGCTGAGCTCGCGGGAAGAGTTTCCAGTTTTAATATTTTAAACCCGTTTTGAATGTTGAAATTAAAGTTTTATTAAATATTTTCTGATATAAAAGAAAAGGCACTGTGACATCCAGAAAAACCGGCATGAATATAATTTTTATCCGAGTAAATAATTCTGTCGTTGCCGCTGTGAATTTCGCAATTTGCATAAACGATAAGCCAAGCAAAATTGTATATACTTCAGTTATGTCTTATTATATTAAAAACACAACTATTCACTATTAAACATATAGTACATGTGGACAGTTGCTTAGTGGCTAGCATGTCTGCTTCATAATCCTACTTTGAAGTAAGCCCACTGGTTCTAGTACACTGGTCAATCCTCAGGTAATGAATGAGTCCATTGTGGCCAGCCAATCACTGAGGTTGTTTTAACTGGTTTTTTTCTCTGTCGCCACAGTATTTTTAGCGAGGAACATTGTGAAGTGGACAATCTGTAATCATATAAGTGAAATACCTTTCAGTATGACATTAAACCAGAAACAAACAATTAAATGCATGTACTCTGGACCGTCTTTACTTTTAGGCACACTAGTATCTTTTGGTATATCTTATACCTTTGCACTATATCATACCATACCATGTCCACTGATGTTTATCAAGTTGATTATTTTACATCTTTGAATGGCATTTCAAAGTTGATTAGCTAAAAGGCTAAACGCTATATAGATGGCAACCTCTCATTTATTTTTGACGCAACGTTTTAATGTCTTTTAGGACATCGTTCTCGAGCATTATTTTAGGTTGATAAAAATAACCACACTGAAGACTTGCACAAAAAGAGGGCAGGCCTACATTGGAAATCAAATACAACAAAACATAGCATTCTTTAATTTTTACTTTTTGCCCTGCAGGGATTTCTTTCACAAAGCATTCCATTTTGCAAAGCTCTCCTAGCTAATGTTGAACCTAATTAAACTTCTAGGGCAACATTATCAATTCAGTACTGGTAGTTGTGTGTACATGTACGTGTGTGTGTAACTCAATCATACGCAATACTCTTCCAGATCAAGCTGTATCCTCATTGGCCAAAACAATCCTGGAAATGCCCAAAGCTCTTTGATTCCATTTTTCAAAGCGCTTCTGGCTAATGTTCAATGTAACTAAACCCTCTAGGGCAAAATTATATATTTATTACTGGTCGTTGTGGTAATTACATTCATTGCCTAAGATTCCTTGGTAAAACGGAACTCTGGTGAATTTTGTAGAGAATTCGACTTTTTCTGTAATTTGACGTTGACAATTTTTTTGATTTTCCAAAAGGCTATATATGCATGGTAGTTGAATATCATTATATTGCTTACAACAATGGTTATGAAAATTCATTTATTGTTCTTAAAATGTCCCTTTGTCTTTATTATTTGACCTAAACTAATAGTGGCTGCGGCATGTGGGGCTCAGCTGTGCACAGTAATTAATTTAACAACAAGGTATTGTTCTTTGACAGTTGTGTTAGTGTGATCAGTGCTCTTTGAATTACCCTATAACTTCTAGAAGTTGGGACACTCTTATTTTGGGACAGCCCAAAGAAATTACCCCCTGTAGTAAAGCCTTTTTTTCTGCCCCAACTGCTAGAAGTTATAAGGTAACTTTGATATTAAACAAAAAATTACTCAGGCAATCAACCTTCGGCTTGAATACAAAGGGATACATTGCTTGTCTGCAGTGAAATATGCTGGCTTTGAAAGTCTGTCAAGCAATCTTTTTGTATTAAAATCCCTAAAAGCAATACTCACTCACCTTATCTATGATGTTCTACAGGGTATTCACTTTGTTTGGAGGTTTACAACATTATGTAACTGGTCTGATTGTGTTATTCACACATCTTTTGTTTATCTTTCTTCAGGCTCTGTCAAAGCCCTCAGATGACATTCTCACCTCCCTTCAGGATGTCTTCTATGAAAGGTAATTCACCAATAGATCCTGTACACTGATACACAAACCACGTATCTCATCCTGAATAGGTAGTTCTCAGACAGATACACTGGAGAATAGATCTCTGTGTCAATATTTTCCGAATGATATTTGTGCTCCAATCAGACTTAAGCTTGAGATGAAGCATTAATGATTCTTCTTTTGGGCTGTGCCCGTGAGGGAGCGGGTGGGCCATGGCCCTGCAGAATACTCCCTTGGCTTCCTCGGTCGATTGTAAGTGGCGAGAAAAGAG
>JARFOD010154418.1:0-12321 GCA_031763545.1 Mopalia muscosa | reverse complement strand
GACCTTTCACTAATTGGTTTGTGGTAATAGTCAGCAGGTAGTCAGTCGAGGTGAGATAATCTCGTTAATCCCTTCCGTCCTTCGATATGCATAATCTTTGAAGCACGCATTTTACAATTTAAATCTAAAAAATACATTCTAAAATACGGCATTCTTTGGTCAAACTTTTTGCATTATCAAGATACTGAAAAGAAGATTTCCGAAAGGCAAAAAAAAAAAAAGTCAAAATTTAACCCCTGACTAGCGGTAGAGTCCTTAATATAAACAAGTTTAGGTAACAGTGTAAATTCTTGTGCTTCGGTCACTCTAGTTTTCAGACAGACTCGTACAGGTGATACAAAAAGAAAATGAAAAGACCACAGTTAATTTTAACTTAATTTAGATGTATGCTTGTTTACTCAGGGACCAGAAAGACACAGAGTGCAAATCTCCTATAGAGGTCAAAAGTGAACAGAGGTCACACTCAAAGGAAAGAGATCGAGAGCAGTCTGGTAGAGAGGACAAAGACAGGAAACATAAACATAGTGATGGAGATAAATATGAGAAATCAAGTCATTCACGAGAGAAGTCTGAAAGATCAAAGGATAGGCATGATAAGAAGAGGGATAGATCTGAAAGATCTCATGACTATTCGGAAAGATCTAGTGAGAGATCCAAAGATAAACATCACAGAAGCAGAGATAAATCTGATAATTCTGAACGATCCAGAGAAAGATCAGATAAAGCAGAACATTCAAGACATAAGTCCGAGAGATCTCCCGAAGTATCAGAGAGATCTCATGATTCAAAAAAGTCCAGGAACCAACCTGAAAAGTCCAAAAGTAAATCTGATGTAGAGAGAGAGGAAAGAAAATTAACGTCTCAAGAAACTAAAGGACAAGCTGAGAAAATTGACAAAGATGTTGATGTCAAAGAAACTGATACCAGCTTAGAGGAACTGAAAGAGAGAAAATCACAAGACTCTGATGCTGAAAGCGATGAAGATGTGATTAAAAAACGTAAAGTGTCTGATGATAACTCCAAATCAGAAAAGACGACAAAGACCTACACGCGTCATACGACAGAGACGGCAGTGGAAGACGCCAGGGCACGATACCTCGCTCGTAAGATGGCCAGGAAAGTTCTGGTTACCACAGCAGATGAGGAGGATCATGGTTGAAGAAACTTAAATTTTTTTAAAGAACATGTGAGAAATATTATATTGTTAATATTCTTTTTAAGGAAGGACGACAGTGTAGTTGTAAATAAGTTACACATGGTATGGTTTTGTTTCTGATGTATAATGTTATGATTTTGACAACAGATACATGTACCAAATGAGGTGTGAATGAAGAGATGTGAAGAAAACACCACAGACTTTAATACAGAACCATTGTGAGATGAGCTTCTCAATCTAGTATGGTTGACCTGGTCACTAGTAATTTGTGCCTGGCAAAATATAAGAAAGATATTTGTCCCATGTCTATGATATCAGTTACATTGATTAAATACTTCAGGCTGGTCACACTATTTTGTACTCTTGTTTTTGTCATTACAAAACACAACTTATAATCTCAACAGGCTGCTTCAGATGAAAAGTAATACGAACCCAATGACAGACCGTCACTTTCCTACAATATTTAGTGGAGGTTTGGGAGGGTACTTCCGGTTGCTCTTGGGCAAAATGAAGTTAATCTGTTATTTTTCTGTATATGTTTCATTTTTGTTCAGTCTTTATTTGAGTGAGTATTCTTAATTATTAACTGTAGGTAATTATTTATTTCCCAGTTCAAAAGTTTTTTTTAATCAGGCATTAAACTGTGAATCAAATATCTTTTGAAGGGGTGACATTTTTTTTTCTTCTTTTCACACTGCAACTTCTACACAGAGAAACACTATTTATTAATGGTCATAGGAAAGTGACAATCTGTAACTATATCAACATAGGTGCATGTCTGGTCTTCCATACACCTATTTGCTCATTTGAATGTACCTGCACACTGGCTGAGGAACATTAATTCTTCAAAAGTGCTTCAAATTAGATGGTTGTGTTAGTGGGACTGATAGTCTTGGAATACACTGCCAACAGTTCCATGGTGGAGTGATAGCCAGCTCACTAATCCTACTTCAATGTCCTATTAACCGGATCCAGTGTATTGATCAACCAACTGGTATATGAGGGAGTCATCATCATGTGTCTCTGGCAACCGCAGGGGTGGTTTCACAAGGTTTCTTCTCTGTTTTCCACTGAATAGGCCAGGAAAAGTGTGAAATGAGGGTTCGTAGTTATGAGTGTATGACATTAGACCCCAAATCAAACATTGCCGTTGAATAAGTGAAATACCCTTCAAAGGGAACACCAGTTAAGTTTTTGGCCTGTTGTGGTATTGAATAAAGGTTATTGTGCTAAATTAAACTCAGTCAAAAAGGAAACTTCACACTCGTTTGGATGGCGATAAGTTGAACACACAAGAAAAGTGGTTTTAAATAATGATTAAATTCCATTTTGTACCCATTAAGGACGGTGTACCATAAAAATCATGTTCATTATGTAACCATTTCCACCGGAAATGCTACGGAAATGTAAGAGAGTAAAAATGGTAAGTTACAACTTGATGAAATCATGTCAATAGCGCGTATGCCCTCCATGGGCGTTCACAACTGCAACGCAACGTCTCCTCATGGATTGAATGATGTGTCTGAGCACAGCTGGGGGGATGCGTCGCCATAATTGAACCAACATGGCACCAAGTTCCTGCTAATTCTGTGGAGGGTTCCTTACTTGACGGAGTCTTCTGCCCAACACATCCCATACATGTTCTATGAGATTACGGTCGGGAGACCTTGAGGGCTACTCCATGACTGATGCCAGAATCCTAAGAAAATTCTGCGTTAAATTGGCCGTATGAGGTCTGACATTATTGCAATGGAATGTCTGTGAAGGGCTCAGAAAGCACCAGACACAGCAAAGAAAAATTAATCACCGTTTTCGTGCCTTTCTTTATTCCAACCCCAAACCTCTACACGAACTGAACATTATTGCATAATTTGGCAATATAATCTGACGTTTATTTTGCATTATTAATCAACTGCTTGAGAACAAACAAAACTTCATCGAAATTCAATGCATAATGACCACAATGGTAATTTTAATTCATGATCGATTTTTATAATGAAAAAATATGCGAGGTCGGAAAGGTAATTAAAAAGATAAATCAATCCATAACTATACAACATAAATAATTATGTGTGTTTGGTTTTTTAAATACCACTATAGCTAGGCTTAACAGAGACCATAGCATAACTCTATATTCGGGATAACTTTCCAACATTTTTCACGAATATGGTTCTTATTTGAAACACTTAATACATTAAATTGATCCAAATCAGTTGAAGCCTATTTTATCAATAATATTTGGGTTTCTTCCGACCGTGCAGTCGTAGAAGTTGTAGAGTTGGTGTTTACTGTTGACGTGATTGTACCCATGATCTATATACGGTGTTGGGCCAAGGCACCCTGTTCAAAACAATACAAATCTCTAAATTTACACCAATGTCTGGCAGTCAAATAAGATATGTTGTAGACAAACAACACGAGCATGGGTCATGCCTATTGGTGCGAATATATCCACTGTAAACAATCAATAGGCCGTGCAGGAATGAAATCATTCCAGGCCATCGACTGTCTACAGGAAGAACACGTATGGTAATTTCACAACTCACTGATTCTTTGTATTTTACTGATCAGTACACAGCTAACAAGGACGACTTTAGCCGCCTGGATTTATGAATCAACTACGTGTGAAATATCTAGTCTGCTTATTCTCCAAGGCATAGCACTGTTCTTTTATTCCACGTAATTTTCCTTTGAACAACAATCAAAGTATCCTTTCTTGTTTGGGTTTGCAATTCTGTCACCCATCCTCTGGAAGATAATTTGAATTAATTTGCCAGCCACGTTAAATTTGTTCAATATTGATTCGTATTTTAACATAATTGTATATAATTGGATTCGTGACCATCAGAACTACATAGACAGGCTATACAATGGTGGCAAAGTTATTAAACTATTCAGCACAGCGAAAAAACATTTCAATCCGAAAAGTTTTTATTTCTATGCTTTTTTTCTGCAATAGACAAGAAACTTAGAAGTTACACAAAAAGTTCGTCTGTGTTGATTTCTTCTTGCATTGAACTGACAATTTTTTAAGTAATTGGCATACAGCTTAAAACCAAAAATATGCCAATACGGCTTTATCGACGGAGTTTGTTATTCAGGTGCCTTTAGTACAGAACAAATGGTTTACACATAGGCAAATCACAGTACTATAAAAGTCGAATCAAGCTTAATACAGCACAAAATTGTCTACCATAAGCTGAACATAGTGAAAAAGGTCTGTACGTACGTTTTGCATACTACAAAGACAAAGAATCCGCCATGTGCATTTCATATTTATTTAAGTTAATCTTTAGGATAAAATATTATAGAATAGAGAAACACATTTCGTGAAGTACACAAGACATATTATCACAATAAAACGATGAAAATGTTTATTCTAGAAAGACTGATTGCTTGACAGGTTTTTCACGCCCCCTTCAGCAGTGTTCCATCTTGAACATATTGCCAATTTATTAATATATTATATTTATATTGAATGAGAGTTACAATCAGTAGCACCCTTGACAGCCAACTTCATAAAGAGAAGCAAACTGAACAGAAGAAGACATACATGAGTGTTAAAATTTTTAAATACGTCAATATGCTAAATGCTTTATTTTTGGTCCAAGATTGTAAATATTATGTTGAAAACTATGTCAATTATAGTTACAATCATTCGTAAAACAAAATAACTTATGATACACACTGATCCGTTTAAGGAATTTGATGACAACATCGCCAGCAATTCTGCCAAACAAGTTCTTCATAGAGGCGACAGTGCTAGGTGGTCGAGAGCGGTAGCCGTTCGGCCATCTACAAGATGTGGAGGGAAGAGGCCTTATGTCTACATCCATCCCTTCAAAGGCGTCCAAGTGGTTTACAAGAACAACCGTCTCCTACTCCAGCCACATTTACGTGTTGATGGCTTTAAGCCTAATAGGAGAGATCAAACGATCCCTCTCTACATTTCCGGTTTGAGCAACGGCCAATGTGGCCTTGGAAGGGCAAACCTTCGGCCAGATGGCTTCATCCTGTAAGTCACATGAAGCTGTGGTATGGAACTGTAGTGGAACCAAAAGTGATTAGGCAGGTATAAAGTTTTATTATATTGTCATTTTTATAGTGTTTTGTTCAACTTTCAGTGGTTCGTTTGATTTGTTTGATCGGGGTTTAAGGTCGTACTCACGGGTTTTTCACTTATATGACGACGTGCCAGCCCAATTGGTGAAAGAAACCGCTCTCGACACCACTGGCAACAAACGAAGACAGGACAGGACAAATACAGGACTATATCAGAACGCAATACAGACACCACAAACAGATCGGCTTCCTGTTTTCCTTTAGCTCTGAGAGAACCAGGGCAACATGAAGCTCCCTCCAACCACCCGCTATCAAAGTTAAAGGCAAACGGCGATGTTTTTGTTACCGCCTTGTTTTCATTTTGGGTACTTATTACTAAAGATTTCGACCAGTGGTCTTTTATTTTTTTATCTGGTTCTTGTAAATAACAAAATAAAAGACCGCTAGACGAAATTTCCAGTAACTAACAAAAATTAACAAAAACTTTATGTTCATAAAAATCGTTACGTTTTGAGGAAATGTTATATTCATAGGTTGTGATAAAAGTGTATCCGTTAACTGTGATTATAACATTGTTCTCACTGCATGTGGTATAAGGATATGGACAGATCTAGTAGCGTTTAATTTGCGCGTGCTCCGCGATTTATTGCCTAGTCAACCCCGTCATACATAGAAATTGGCCGTGATATACGTGCAATGTCCAGCACCGATCGTAATTGCTATTTTGCCCCAAGTGACTCAATCAGTGTAACAAACGTGAGATTTTCTAATGAATGCAGTCTCGGCAGTGTCCGTGAATGCCAGCAGTCGATTTGGATATCCACGATTTCACTCACCTACTGTATTTTAGTTTCATTTGTATTACAGTACAGGAAAAGAAACACATATCCTGTTTTTTATGTTACAAATACATAACGTAAATGTGATTATCTCTAATTTTTTTTGTTGGTTTATTAAGGCATTCACATTTGACAAATGTTTCCATATACACAGAAGATGCCCATGAGGTAAAACTCAGTGTACCTAATCAGTAAGACGGATACAATTTTGTTTTTTCAATAAAACAAAAACGTCAGTAAAAAAACCCCAAGCATTTGTAACGATAAACTGAGCTTAACATACCAGAAACGATCAGCGCCAATCAATTTGAATCTATATGCATTAATAAATACACAAACCTTGCAATATATGTACTAAATACAGGCTTTATGACGAAATCCGGATTTCTACTAATATGCTTCAGAAGAAGTCTGCGTCTGTTGTTTATTTATTAGATTGAGGGAGTCACGTCGTACCACTTCCGCTGAGGTGGTATTGGCCTGTGAGCTGACGCGATAAGATAATCACTGATTTTAAACTTAAAAGTCAGATTATTTTGATAATAAACTCATGCTGCAGAGATCAGTGGCTGTTTATGAACTGGTCAGTCACCCACATCAAGTTCTGCTGAAATCCATAAACTGCCATGTGGCCCAAAGTCTCTTACATAATTTGTTATATTATACTTTATATAAAACATTCCCTCCTCACGGCTGAATGAAGCCATTTCCTCAACGCAAACGACACTTGAATTTTTATAGTGGATAGTAAGAAACTACAAAATATTGCGGGCCAATAAAATTTGCTTGTCAATATCACAAAGTATGGCCCGGAACACACACCTCCAAAAACAATAAGGGAAAATTTAAATGAGATATAATATTTGTATATAACAAACACGATATAGACTTCTCCTATGCACATGTGCACACTGTCTCCAGACATCATGTGCATGGTTTTCCTGTTTCTTCTTGATTTGTGACGAATGGCAGCCAGTATGCTTGTACAGTTAGGCCACCGTATGTGTGAAATAACCTTAAGCATGACAAGAAATAAAAATCTCCCAAACAACGGCGAAGATATATAACTTGGTTCCAATTAGCAACAAGTGATTTGTCAGCCGTTTTCTCTATCCTATCATGTGCCTATATCCATTTTTAAGTTTACCTTTCGCATATACAGTTAGGGAACGCACAATATCTGTAATTGTCAAAAAAAAACAAAACGTCTAAGCTTTGCACTGTGTGCTGGAGGAAAACTAGTTATTTTTTATCCTGGGTGTATATGTTTAGCCATTTGGCTAGTCTGACACATGGCCCAAACTTAAAACAATAGCATATAAGTTTTAACACAGATTTATAAATAGGAATATGCATAAAAACACATAGCGTCACAGTATGTAGATAAGATAAAATACTTAATAATACACATTCATTATTAATAAACAAATACATATAAACATTTCAGGTTTTGGTCCTGGTACAATAAAATCCCTTCTCCCAACTGACTGGGTATTTCTGACGCGAGATGGACGGATGAATAATTCATAAAGGTACGATACTCTTTGACAAATTTAAATGTTAAAATATAGCCCGATTAAATGCTATTCTGTTGACTATCGGTAGCCAGTTAAGTTCTTTTAGCATATCGTCAGATTGTGTGCGATAATGACATTGGAAAATTATTCTGCTACCACCTACCTTCCTTCTCTGTCGATCCCACGTCACAATTTCTAAATATTTCCTCACAGTAAACCAAGTACTGTAAAACAGTCTTTGATGTACGAAATCTCAATGCCTTTTTCATTCTCTTAAAGGGGAAGACCCCCCAAAACCATATTCTATAAATAAGTACAAGTTTTTGTGTGTAGCACAATACATTAATTTCCATTTTCATAATCTGATCGTAACTCCCGTTATTATCCTTTTTAATGGATGATAACCAGAGTTACGATCAGATTATGAAAATGGAAATTAATGTATTGTATTACACACAAAAAGTTTTACTTATTTATAGAATATGGTTTTTGGGTGGTCTTCTCCTTCAAGGAGTTCCAGATTTCTAGATGTTTTTCTACGAAGTGGAATTTGGAAAAAGGTAAATTATTTTCAAGAATAAAACAAGAATCCCTCAGGATAAAGCCAAAGACTTTAGTTTCAGTTGTTCTTTTCAGGGGCTTTCCTTCAACTCAAAGTTGAACTTTTGACAACAAAGTTTTATCAGCTTATTTTACTATTTGAGACAAATGGTTGACAGATAGAACACGAGATTTTAAAACATCAGGGTAAGTGTCTTTAAACCAGTCGATATTAATATCACCAGGAATTATAACTTCATTGTTTTGACTGAAAGTTGTTCCAAACTACTACCGTTGTGCCTGTCTAGAAACTTCAGCCCATTCGAGATGTATATTGCCTCATCCCACCTTGTCTCCTCCGAGTACAGTTATCCTGTCTAATATACGCATAACTGAAGAGGTGTCCATCAGAACTTGCCACTCTTACTTATCTAGAGGACACTCAGTATTGGCAAATTGGAAAACTTATTTTGAAGTTGGTTGAATTTTAAAAAATAATAATTATGATAGATTTTCTCAATAAACAGACTTTAAGTCTTCTAAATATTAAAGTGTTTAACTTTAATTCTCAATCTCACAATTACGTCCGTTTCATGACCTTTAAAAGTGAAGTATATACGATTCAATTATTCAATATACACATGGGCACGGAACGTTAAAACAGCAAGCTGAATTCAAGATGAATTTGACCAATAATGAAACGAGAATCAATCGGGTGTAACCTATTGGCAATAACTTTTTTTAATTAGAGAAACGTAAAAGTGATGATATTATTATTAGTATTGCAGACCTGAACGTATTGGTTCAACAGGCCCATTTAGTCGTGAGATGTGGAATTTGTATACGGTTGTTCATACTATTTTGCAGAGACTTGTCAAATTTGTTCAGGTTTCGCCCAAAATTAGAAAAAAAATTGCATATTGATCTGGTTTCTCTTGTGGTGTGTCTTGAGGGCTGTTCAAGCCCTAAGCCAGTTCCTTCATTACTTCCAGTTCTCGAATTTCTCTTCTTTTTTTTTGTTCAAAATTCTTGACGTCACATGTTGATTTGTTTGAAAAGTCAACGTCAGCAAAGGACCAACGCTCTGGACTTTCTAACCCGGAGATTCTTCCTGAACAAAAAAAAAAACGATTCATAATTTTACTGAATATCCTTTTGGGATTTTGGCAAACTGATTAATAGTTTTTCTGACTATCCTTTGGGGATTTTGGCAAACTGATTAATAGTTTTTCTGAATATTCCTGCTTTTTGATCACATTGTTCTTTCATCCTGTAGCCTACAATACTGTGACTTTATTAGTAATTCTTGAATTTCTTTTATTTTACCACTCACATGCCGGGTTAGTTTTGTTTTGCTTGTTCAATTTCGTCCTAATGAATAAAAAGTATCAATTTTACTTGGACAGTGAGTGGGAGAGTGCATCGCTACCCATGCATTCAGCGTTTGTAAACACACGTAGTTACTGGTCTGCTGATTGATGTTTTGTTTTAGTGCCTTGCTCAGTGAGTGTAAGCCTATATACGACGGCGTGTCGGCAAAGGGAAGGATTGGAGCAAACCCGTGGACAACACCACCATAATCAGATAGGAAAAAAACAAACAAATCGCCTCCGGAGTTAGGCATAAGATAACTTCCACCAAAAGCAAACCTCGATACTTCGTATCAATGTTTTGAAACTGGTTTGTGGAGGGAAAAACTGTAATTTTGACACTAGCACAACTAATGATTGAAGCGTTTCCATAAAGTTGGAAAGGTAATTTGCCTCCGGTGCTAAGTAAAGACAGCATTGATACTCTCGGGGCCGTGGCTTAGTGGTTCGCGAGTGTGCTTACTATAAAGCCTACCTCGATGTACCGTTCACAGGATCGAGTCCGTCTTTCGACCCTCAGGTATATGAGTACGTCACACCATATGGCTCCGGCAATCACGGGGTGGCTTTTACGAGGTTTCTTTCCGTTTTCCATCGAATTAGGCAAGGAACAGTGTAAAGTGGACAATCCGTCTCATACAAGTGAAATGCCCTTGAGTACGACGTTGAATCCCAATCAAACAAACAAGGCACTCTTTAGTCAGTCAATTCGCTCTCATTCACTAAGATCTCATTCTCCTCCGACATGGGACGCGACCTACGGACAACACGTCGCCCAGGTCCTCCTACCGCATGTACTGAAAGCTGTGGGTCTATTCTACAGCCCAGTCCACAGGGTCAAAAGTCTGTCAAGCGTTGGTCGTGTTGCAGAACAGATTCTACATTCTGCATATATTACACCGTTTTGTGTTCTGCATTGGTTTTATTGATAACAGCTTTCAATAAAAGAATGTAATGTAACACGCAATGCAACTTATGACTAGCACAGTAGAAAAGCAAAGAGTGCATGTGCAGTTTGAATTAAGAAATTTTGTATTTCTTATATTAAAGCCTGTGGGAAACCTGTTAAGAAACCTGTGTTGTTGGCACCAGCTGTTTATTACACTATACCAAAACAGCAATCAGTTACAACTTTTATGTTTTATTTTATATAATCATGATCTTGGTTCGGTATTTTGGTAAACCGGGATATTAGTTATTGAAGATCTGCTCGAGCTCCATGGTAAAAAAATCAAATGATGAAATTCGCATTTCGAGACACAAATGTTCACAAAATATATAAATTGGTGTAACCTGTATTAATTTTCCGTGGTTTATTTGATTATTTCTAAATCACGCGGTATTAATTTTACAGACACATATCTGTGTTATCTATGCTTTATTGTTTAGCCAACCACGCCATTATATAGAATATTGGTCGTGAGATATGCACTGCACAACCCAGTACCAATCGGAAGTGGTATTTTACCCTCCAAGGGACTAAATCATGGTCATAAGCGGGAGATTCGGCGACGAATACATACCCTAGATTAGTCAGTCTTGGCTCATTATTTATTCAACGGTAGACTTCCCTGACATATCTGTTTGATTCTGGTTTACTGGAGAACGCTTTCGCGTGACGGAGTAGACAAGAACAATTGACATTGTCCCACGCTCCTCGGTGCAATATAACTTTGCATTCTACACGCTATCCCCGGACATACCTCGTAATTTCATGGGGAGATTCCAGAGCTTATGTATCACGGAGCTATCTTGTCGTAGATTATCTCCTGTTTTCGAGATTCTTGGTAAAAATAGTTTACACCATACATTCGCCAAAATTTAACTCACAATCAAGTGTGGAAATGAAATCATCCCAGATTTGCCAAATCACAAGCTTGATAAATCAGAGAAAATAAAAATTTAAAAAACATAGTTCCTGACTTCAGGTTGAAATCCAAATCATGCAAATCTTATATACTACCAAATATTGAAACAAAAAGATTATATTGTATTCAAAGAAGCTCTAGCTATAGGAAAATTAAAGCCGCTGT
The DNA here is from genome assembly GCA_031763545.1 of Mopalia muscosa. Lineage (NCBI taxonomy): Eukaryota > Metazoa > Mollusca > Polyplacophora > Chitonida > Mopaliidae > Mopalia > Mopalia muscosa. Next base: position 804 of record JARFOD010154418.1, on the reverse strand, counting down.
AAATCTTTGACATAAATGCCTTTATGGAATCAATCCGGTTTTAATAGCTTTGTTCATCATGTTTTGTTTACCATAAGTCGTGCTAAATGTTTTTACTGCATCCAGGCCTTACTAGACAATATTTTGTTTATATAAAAGTTAGATTTAAAAATATATATCATGTATATCCGCATCAATCTGGCATAGCCGGAGCGCCGTTTGATCAAAGACACAGAAGGAGATAACTAGTTAAACTTCAAATTATGAACAGGTAATTTAAAGCGATACTCCGGGCTGAAATACCCCGTATATCTCTTGAAAGATTACCATTAAATATACTTGAATATGGTACGACTTATCGTTTCTTTATTTTATAAAATAACCCGAGGGTTACAGATATATACCTAGCTTTGTAAACATAGCCAATACATACAATATTGATTTACTGTTATTGAGCTATGCACGGATAGGCGCTATCTTGGATAGTGACGTCAGTCCTGAGCTCGCCGAAGCGCATTTTACGCTTTTCATACAAGTACGGGATTTCCCTCTCGTGTGAGAAACCTAAGTAAAACAACGAAAAGTAATTTATTTATTTCAATGTGCCAGTGTTCTGTCTTCCTAACCCACTACTTTCTAACTGTGTCTCCTGTAATATTAAAGCTTTTAGTGGCAATTTTCTCCCGAAACTGCAACAGCGAAAAGGGATTCCGTGTTTATAGCACGCGAGTACGACATGTGAATAATTTCTCACTTTGACGAAAATTTGACATTACACACTTACACATGCCCTTAAATGCTGTGCCAAATATCATCGATTTAATG
>JARFOD010154396.1:0-12322 GCA_031763545.1 Mopalia muscosa | reverse complement strand
ACCATAACAGTCACATAGATGACTTTGCGTCACAAAGATATGAACGTCACGTCAAAATAGAAATTTGTTGTTACGCAACGTTTTGTAAACTGCCCGATAGCTAAACCCGGCCAAAAGTCGGAATTTAAATCGGTTCAAACCAATAACCAATCTCTACCATAGGCTCACTTGGCATGCTGAGAGAACGGAAACGAAACGAAACGTACCTCCTGCGCAGGAGATTGACCAATAACGTGTAATTCAAAAATAACAAAAGTACGGCCAAGCACATGAATAACATATAAGACTCATTTTATCAAGACTCAATTTAACCAAGCGGAAATGGTTGTAGCTGGAAGCCAAAGTTGGATAAAAATCAGTTAAAAGTTTAAGTTGGAGCGGAAAACCGTGCATCCGTCAGGCGTACAAAAAGTATCGTTTTGTAATGGATTTTCAATAAAGGTTTTCAAATCTCAAAGTAAGCATCGTTTCAGGGTTGACGTTTCGGAATGGTTATACTGTTAACGTCAATACAGCGTTGATATCTTGTTACCTTACCAGACAGATTTCGATTTTGAAATCGTCCTTGAACAGGAATTAAGACAATGACAATCGAGTCATTAAATCATTTTAAACAACTTTTAATTCTTAACAATTTTTACATTTAATGAGAGGTTCATTGATAATATGAATGAATTTTTTAAGGCAGAAGTAAGTAGTATTTTAGAAACAGATGGAAATATACAACCTGGTGTGCAGATACGGTTACTATAAAGGAAACCGTTTTCGGCACTTGCGTGTACTCGACAATATCGATATAGTTATACAATGGATGGATAAAAATAGTAAAACTAAAACAGAATCACATGAAAATAGTAATCTATGTATAGCTTTACGAAGAAGTCATGGAGTACAATCACGGTAAGGTTAACATCACCCAATTATATAGGCGGCTATAATAGGCCTAGCCTACATGATTATCATCACTATTATTTTAGTAAGTATAGCCTCACCCAAGGTACTAACATTAAAGATTGTTTGATTTGAAGATTACCCCGGTCATTTCAGTGGTGTGACGGCGGGTAAGGGGTGAAGCAAATCCGTGTCTATGTCACTGGCAACAATGGCGACGTTCACAGATATAGGCTTTATCAATGGTGAAGTAAGAACATATTTGCAAAGTTACGATGCTAGACGCCATTACAAATCATAAGAGTGGGATGCACTGTTGTTCTTGTGACCCAGGAGCACTATCTAACAACACGGTACGAGTGTTCCCGACCCCTTTACCTAGATTTAGACAGCGACCATGAGATTTAGCCATTCCACGATACACGTAAACATACTTCTACCAGTGGTGCAATGCAATACTTACAATGCGTTTAACAATGATATATTACATTAAAAAAACAATAATAATTGAAATCAACAAAAACTACACAATTATAAATAATCCGTAATATATGTGAAGCTAAAATAAACTGATGCCAAATCTAAAAAACAAAGACAAGTTGAATTGAGCTAATATATACAGACTGATTACAATAATATACAAATAGACTTATAAGCAAGTTGATAAAATTGTTCATAAATATATGAATGAATTTTAAAAATCGTACAAAGTCGCGTGGAGAAATTAATGATCAGCAGTGAAAGCTAAAAGCTGTGGTATGATACATAATTCAAATGTTTGAAGACAATGAGTATATACACTAAAGAACAGTTTCCAGTAAATGCTCAATTCTTGCTTTACAATTCGAGTTTTACCGTATAGGTATATATTTGAAAAAGTGCACCAAAGTTGATCCAAAATCATTATTGTGTATTAGAAAGTCGAACTAATTTATGAACCGGTCAGTTTTCTTTTGGTATTTTTTATTGTGGATGTTTTAATAATAAGAAAAAAATCAGTAAAATCAAATAATAGCAAAAAAGTCACAATTAATATACATTTTACTCAAAAACAAGAATAGGCCTACATGTTACAATTCATCCAGTCGGACAACCAATCCATCATGCACCTCAGTGATAAATTAAAGACAAAATTAGGTGTAAATTAACGGTTAAGTTAACACAGTCGGCGCAAATGTTGTTCTTGGCTATTTCTTGACAAAATGCATTTGATATTGATTCAACCTAATTTACATAGCAATCTCAGACATAAAACAAAATAATAGTGGAAAAGCTGCTGAAAACATTATGTATGGTAGTAAGCCAGAGGGTTATAAAATGTGAAGCAATTTGCTTGCGGAAAAATGCTCCTATATATTGGCGTTTTGAAAACCGTATGGTAAGGCCGGGACGGGTTTGCCCTTAGTCCGAGGAAAACTACTTCCCGAAGTAGATCATTGCCTTAAGTCCCTATTCATTTTAATCAAAGACGGAATCAACCGGAGTTGACTGGAGTCTACAACAGTTACTTTCCGATGACTTCTCCTTGCTCCACCCAATTAGATTTTCTGATTGGCTGCTTGTTTCTACAATAGTCCAATTAAACTTTTGCAACATTTGTTGCGCGAATTGCAGCAAGGGTAGATGTGAAACTCTCGCCTCACGTACTTTGGTTCTTGCAATGAAAATATGGAGGGCAACCACGATAAAGATACATCTGTCCCTATCCTCCATCAGACGACAGTAAACCTGCCAAACATGATTTGTTTGTTTGATTGGGGTTTAACGTTGTACTCAAGGGTATTTCACTTATATGACGACGGATTGTCCACTTCACACTGCACCTAGCCTCAATTCGATGGAAAACCGGGAGGAAACCTCGTAAAAACCACCCCCCAGTAAATCGACACAGGCTCAGTTTAGGAAGCGCGCACACTACCACTAAGCCACTACCACTAAGCCACGGCCAAACATGAAGATCTCTGGATTATATAACCTGGCGAGAGATATGTGAGGTTTTTACAATTAAGATAGGACTAGTCATTCTACCAGATTTGTTTTATGTATATATGTCATAACTAGACTTTATACAATTCTCCATACTGAATTCCACGCCTTCAGTAAAAGTTAAGCCACTTAAGAGTGCATTTTGGGTACAATCTAGTCTCAGCCTAATGTTTGCCATGTTGAATCGGCACGATCTCACGTTTTTAAAATGTTGCGGTAAAAGCCAACTTTACCTTTCATTTTTTCAATGTAGCACTTCCATATACATGCAGAGGTACAATGTGTGCCTACCACAATTCGCATAAGATTTAACGAAAAGACAAAAATGCACCAAAAGCAAGCACTTAGTTTAAAATCGAGCTGAAATAATACTACAAATTGAAGCTATCATTCCAGGAAATAAAAAAAAATAAAAAGTTACCAAGCTACGAAGACTTGTTGTGCAGACAAATTGATAAAATAATTTTAACGTATTACCTATGTTGCCTACTGGAAATTAAACTAATTACTCTTGCTGAAATCTCAACATCAGGTAAAAATCACGGAAATCCAAACAACAAACTACTGGACCAAGATGTCAAGGAAAGACCACGCACCCTCTAACCACTCCATGATCTGCATGTTCTAATAACTTCTAAGACATTATCACATAGACAATTTCGACTAACAAAAAAATGTTGAGATGAGCCAAAGAGCTGGATTTGTCAGTACATTGATTGATCTGGGTTCAATGCCCAACAGACAAACTGACTTATGTATAATGGAATGGTAGTCAGTTGCCAGATACTAGTAGCACATGAATGCTATAAATAAGGTTAAAAATAAGATACTGATTTAAATACAGAGCTACAAATTTGATTAAAACGAATGAGAAAGTTCAACAATAGCCTATATACGTTTTAGGTGTACCCAAAGACACTTGTATCTAATACCATTATATAAGGTAATCAATGACATAGGCTCCCCAGGACGGATGTCTATTGGCTAGATACAAGTGTCTGTGGTGTACCTTAAAGTCTATGCTGATTTGCCCTATTAATGTTTATGTATGGAATATTGATTAAAATGTGTGACAAAATTTTATACGACAGGAATGAACTACAACCATGAATGTGACATTGCTCCCCAATAAGAATCAAACAGATCTATTCATTCAATTAACTAGTGACATCATAATGATAAAGCACCTTCTGTACTGCTAGGATACACAAATCTTAGCCCTAGTCGATCTTTATTACCATGACAACCATCCCTCACCTTTTTATGTTGTCATGGCAATTTTACTCTAGTTTAATTTGCTCTGAGGGACAATACAAGTCCCAATAAAAATGAGACCAGTCGTAATAATGTCTTGTTCTTAGATAGATATGGTTGATTGATTGATGGATTGATTGGTTGGTGGTTAACGCCATGTATTTCACTTATACGACAGTGGTGTATCCAACAGTAATTGTCAAGCAAACACAGCCACAAAATGTGAAGTGTTCTGTCCAGTTGGGAAATTAATGTTCTTATAGCGCTAACTAAAGCAGTGTGTCAATAATGAAATAAACTCTCTTCAGAAGGTCTAGATCGAATAGAAGCAGATCAGATCAGCCTGTTTGATGAATGAATTAAATTAATTACAATTTGATCAAAATGTTCCTAGTTCAGCAGTTATGTTGTTAACACAAATATCTTATATAAAGACTTAGTTAATTTTTAAGTTTAACATATCCATATATTGTTAAGAGACTTGCAGTTTCACTGTCCTCAAATTTTAACTTTTGATCGACTGTCCTTAAATTTTAACTTTTGACTAAGACTGCTGCCATTTCCTTTATGATTGTCAAAATAGTATCCATGTGTATGACTTGATGTTGTTTGTTGTTGATATATTACAAGTTGTTTATCTTTCAAATGTCCAAAATGATAGTACATACATAATACAAATTGGCTAGTTTTTTATATATAGATGTATTGCTAAGATATAAACAGCCTGTAGCTCACAGAGTAGAGTACAGTACTACTCCAGAAATATAAAATTTCCAAGTACTATATACAATAAAACACCAATATATAATCATCATGACATGAGAGGTCAGCAATATGATGCAGTTTTGTTAAAAGACTTCACCTGGCAACCTTTGGGAAAACGTATAAGCCAATATCCATACTGAAGAGATTATCTAACACTGGTATCCAATGGAATGTTTCTGTGTTGATATTCGAATGTTGCTCCAACTCATACATTACTTTCTGATGCAGTATAGTTACTTGCTCCGTAAGTGAGCTTGTATTCAGAATCGGTCAACTGCTTCAATTGTTCCCAAGAGGATTTTTTGGGGTACATAGAGGTCTGGGGGACATCTGCTACATTATTTGGAGGATCACTTTGAGCCGACGGAGGGCGCTTCTCCGGGGTAGCTCGACCGGTGGGGTAAGCACCCGGAGTCTGAGAACGCGTTGGTGGCCCAGAGCGATCTGGGTGCTGGCTCTGATCAAATCTATCCGGCTGTCTGAACCCTGGATGGAACGGCTGTTTGGGATGAACTCCACTGTATGAGGACCCTGCTTGGGAAGCTGGTCCTCGCGACTGAGGCCGTGACTGATATTCAGCATCTGTTAAATCACACAGGAGTTCCCAAGGTGATTTTGCCGGCCCCTTGGAGGTAGGAGGTGCACCATATGGTATAGGAGACGGCACCGGTTGTGAAGTGGCATTATACGGTGGTAGAGGGGGTGGAGTATAGGAGTTTGCTGAGGGTTGTTGTTGATAGTGCACACCTGTTTGTTGATATGGAACATTATGTTGTTGTTGGTATGGAACTTCAGGCTGCTGGTAGGAGACTCCTGATTGAGGCTGATAGGGAACTCCAGGTTGAGGCTGATAGGGTGCAGATTGTTCTTGGTAGGGGATTCCATATGGTATAGTCTGGGATGGACCAGTAGGTGCCACTGACCCAGGCATGTATGGCACCGGGGACACGGAATGGTAAGGGTGATTCTGCGTATAATTTTCTGGCGTTTTCGCCCTTGTAGGTTGTTCAGCACTTTGTACAGGTTCTGGTGTCTTAGACCGGGGAGCATTTCTTTCTCGTTTGGTTCCATTAGATTTTGCCTTACCATTTGCTGGCTTGTCGTTTTCAACCTCATCAGGACCTACACCTGTTTCAACACTCTTAGAAGCCTTAGTAGTTTTTGGTGCTGCTTTTTGATACCGTGGTGTTATCACTTTTGGTTCAAACGGTTTAGCATTAACTTTTGTTTGGGTACCAGACGATGACATGGCTCTTTGAGATTTTGGTGACTTCCTTTGAGAAGCTTTCCTTGTCTTGGAATGAGTCACCATCCCAGTGCCAGTTTGGGTAGCAGTTTCTCTTAAAGTCTGTGTTGACATTTCCCTTGGTGGACCACCATAATGAATATCACCTAGAGATTTAAAATACCTGTCCCTTTTATTCATTGGCCTATCATCATAGCCATCTTCGCCATGTCTATGTCTATATACATCAATATCATCATGAGCGTAAGATGCCACTGATTCTGAAAAGGAAGCTCTTTCTCGCTTCCCGCGCCTTCCATACAGGGATGACCTTGAAGCGTACAATGACTGCCGTGATCCAGTCCTCTGAAGTGCTGTGAACAGGAAAAGAATAATTGGGACTTAGTAGTTGGTAATTTGTGATAATTTCTAGCTTTGTTTGCTTGATTGGGGTTTAACATCATACATAAGGGTATTGCACTTATATGACGACATGCTAGCTCAATGGGTGAGGGATCACCCTCGACACCACTGGCAACAAAGACAAGACGGAAAAATACAGGATACAATAAAGACACTGCAAACAGATCGGCTTCCTTTTCCCCTTTAGCTGTGAGTAACTGGGCAACATAAAGCTACCTCCAACCACCTCCCCAATCTCATCAGTGTCAACCATGAAAACATTGTTATTTTACATGTGCAAACCACCATTCATAGCACTAATGTCCGACATAAATGAAACACATTAGGAAAAAAGTTTAGTTTGATAATAACAGTTACATGTAGGTGTATCTATTTTTTAAGAAGGTAAATAATAATTAAATGAAAAACCAGCAACAAACCTTGACTCACGAGTAAGAAGTTGTTCTCAAACATGAAGCAAAAATTAAGTACAAAAAATACTTAGACCGTAAGATTTTTTTGTTTGTTTAGGGTTTAACGTCGTATTCAAGGGTATTTTACTTATATGATGATGGATTTTCCACTTCACACTATTCTTTGTCTTACTATGGTGGCAAACCGAGAGGAAACCTAGTAAAACCACCACCACGATTTCCAGGGCCACATTGTGTGTCTCACTCATATGCCTTGAACGGTAAATTGGAGTAGGATTAGGAAATGCATACGTTACCACTAAGCCAAGGCCATGGGCCACTTAGATAGAAGGTATTGATATAAAACCAGCTTACGTGAAAATTCCTCAAGGTCATCTGTTCTGAATCCCCTAGCCACCATACTGGTTGGTGTTTCTGGCCTTGAAGGAGGCAGATCATCAACATCCCCGCGAGATGCTGCCTGTCGAGTCCGCCGTAAAGAACCCAATCGTGGAGATTTTTGTGACTTTTTCTTTTTCTCATAATTGTCTTGAGGAAGTCTGTCTTGGACAACTTTTTCTTGAACTGGAGGACGAGCCAGTTGATTTTTCTGCTGTTTCTTGTTTTGCTTAGGTGTTCCAGTTTCAGGTGGTGGCTTACGCTTTTCTGCAGCAGGACTCCTCTTCCGGTTTGGCTTAAGGGAATGCTGGGTATTATTCTTAGGTTTAACCAACTCTTCTTCTTCATATTCATAATTGTCTTCGTATGCACCTGAAAATAGGCCCCTTCTTTGAGGCAGAGGAGAGTGAGGATCTGCTGTTTGGATAGGAACAATGCCTCCTGGTTGTGACCTCTCCAAAGGAGAGTCTGGAATAATCTGAATGTTTTCATCACCATCATCACCGTGGTGAGTTTTACCTAATTGTTCAATATCTTCATTGGAGGATGTAGGACGTGGTGCACGTCTGATACTGGCTTGTTTGGGGCCCAGAGGTCTTTGTGGGCCCCTTAACATATTTTCCCTTGGTAGCACTGGTAGCCGAGGGGGAGGTGTTGGGGGATCACCACCTGCCTCTTGAGAGGTAGAAGAGGGGGCAGAACTGTGGCTGCTGAACCTCTTTGACCTTTCTTCTGCCTCTGCTTCGGTGTCATTGTACCTTGTTTTGTACCTGGCACTATTTCTGATAGCCATAAGCAGAGGGGATTGGGGTTCTTCATCTACCTCCTCTTCTTTCTTGTTGTTCAACTGATCTTTTAATCCTTTTTCATCGTATCTAAAATTATTTTTCCTGGTTGGACTGTCTCCGTCCCGGGCTTGATTTCGCATATTCTGAGTTCTTACTGAATTATTCCCTTCTCTATTATCGAACCTGAAATTCTGATTCCTTGTCGGGCTGCTCTCAAATGTATCTACCATGGCTGGTTTTTCATCCTCATAATAATCAGATACATTACGTGTTCGTGGACCACCTGGACCATCAAAACTAGTCACTTTTGGTTTTGAATTGCTAGGGTATGACCGTCCATTGGCATATGTTAAGCTATGACGGGCGGCTTCGTTATCGCCTAACCTTGTTTTAGCCTCTTCATATGAACTGCCCCTTTTTTTTCTACAACAGCAACACACGATGATGATTACCAAAATCAGAAAGACAACGATTCCAGCAACTATTCCAACAATGACACCTGCTCCCACTGGAGTGTTTCCATAGCTATTGCTTCCACCCGCAGGAGCATCTGCAAATAAAAATGATACAAGAAAATAGAGACTAGGGTGATAAAAGTTCATATGTTTGTAAATCCTCTTGGGATGTTTTATTTTAATTCTTTGAATCAACATAGAATACAGATTATTTTCTTTTTTATATATGTGATGCCAAGTGAAAGCCTGATCCATACATTTAAAGGAGAAGGCAAGTGATTTTACAGTGGGTTTTTGTCGCTTTTAAATACCGTTTTAGTTATATTACGGCCCTCAGATCAAGGAACTAATTAAAATTAAGTCAGTAATTAAAGTATTACAAACTGCAAGTGACGTACGTGGTGCAAGTGACCCACAACATACCATATGCTATATCAGTGTCAAAGAAATGAATGTCTTAATTCTGGCAGAAATTATTGCCTGGATGTGAAAATTATGAATTGGTTCAAGTTATTGCAAAAAGAATTCCGTTTCTTTGTTTTTTAAGAGATTCTTTTTCAAGCAGTGGCTGGTAAAAATCCGAAACAAAGATTTGCCATTTGACAGATTAAAACATTTCGATCCATCCGGCTATCACATGGACCTTCAGCCCGAATTGACCAATGTAAAGCTAGCAAAAATAAGTTAAAAAAGAATTCTGTATACCATGAATATTTTCATTTGGCTTAGAACATATTGAGGAATACATTCACGAAGTGCGAAGAGCTTTGAAGCTAGACAAGAAAGGAGGCAGGGCAGCATTGTCTCGTGTTCAGCTAGTCAACAATGGGAGAAAGACGCTGAACTTTTCACTGATCCCCAGTCCAGCACCTTTAGCTTAGCGCAGAAAAAGGAGCCTAAACTGAATAGTGATAAGAAAAGTTTTAGATGTCCATTCATGCTAACACCTGTCAGATTAAGCTGCCCTGTCCATTTTGGGGGCATTTATGCATTGAAAAAAAAACATTTTTTAGGTTATTAGATCTGACATTTCAGGTCATTACACTGTGCCAAGACTTGTCTTCCGTGCAACTAGGCCTGCATATTGACTGTACAATACAAGTCTATTACAATACCTATTCGCGTCCAGGCCTTCACTTTGCTTTATCTACCATTCTTTTATACTTATATATTCTTCCTGACATCTAGTTCTTTTGGTACAAACCTGTAAGGTAATAATTCTGCCTGATAGAAAAATTCGGATAAGAACTGGACTCGGATATGATAAGTTTATCGTAGTTATATATAGCATATAAAATGGTGTTGTTCTTGTGTGCCACTTGCAATGAGTACGTCACTTCCGGTTTGTAAAACTTTAATTACTGGTTTAATGTTAATAAGTTTCTTCATCTTAGGGCTGTTATGTTACTAAAATAATATTTATAAACGACCAAAACCTACTATAAAAACATGTGTGTTCTCCTTTAACAACTGCATTTTGTCTATGGTAAGCTGACATTACAAAATGTCTCCCTCTTATGATTGTTTGTTAGTTGGATTGGGGTTTAACGTCCACTTCACACTGTTTCTGTCCTTGTTATGGTGAAATACTGAGTGGAGACCTGTTAAAAAGTCACCCCCGTGATTGCAGGAGCCACATCCTGTGACTCACTCCTATACCTCCCTGTTATGAGAACATTTTGGTCACTTAAGTATATTTAGTGTTTAAATTAGGGCTTAAAGTTAATGTTTCTATATAAATGACAGCATAAATATACTTAAATTTTTGTGCCCTTAGTCAGAGGACAGGTTGCTACAATGGCTCTTACAGGACAATGCGCCATGACAATGAGAAATAATTAACGGGCAACAATTGTTTGTTTGATATGGGTTTAACATCATACTCAAGGGTATTTCACTTGTGCCAGCCCAATGGTTGACGGAAACCACCCACAACACCACCGGCAACACACAAAGTCAAGACAGGGTAAATAAATGAAAACAACAGGACGTAATACAGACACCACAAACAGAGCGGCTCCCTGTTTCCCTTTAGCTCTGAGAGCAGCAGGGTAGCATGAAGCTCCCTCAAACCGCCTGCCACGGGCAACAAAACAGAATGCGACACAACCAATGACAGAAAGAACCCAAAATATAGGCTAATAAGCCACATGTGTTAAAATTCGGAATTAATGATTCTAAACAATTAACCTTGTATATTCAAGATCAGGTTGCACACAGGCCAGGTTGTTCCTTCCAACCTTCCATCCAATCATTTTGAGAAAGCAAAAAAAATAAATAAAACATGGACAAAACATTATAAGTTTTACTCACTTATGTAAGTAGACAAAACCATTTGAAAGTTGTATTCCTTATTGTCCAGGGCTACTTTGTCTAATCGTACTGAGAGTGTGCGGGTCTTGGTCAGATCAGTGGATGGTCTAGCTGATGCACAATTCAACGTTTTAGTCTGGAAAAAGGAACAACATATTTAACATAATTCTATCACAAAGTAACCCACATGTTTTTTATTTACTTTTAAACTACATGATTTTATTGAAATAATACATTAAGCTTATATAGTATGTATCAAGTTCAACATACAATATATAATTACATGTAATTAAGTGCTTAGCATAACTGATTGTTTGTTTCATTTATTGAGTGCCACCAACTGCATCCCATGCTTGTTGGTTGGATTGAGTTTTACTTCAGTTTTACATCAGGCTTAACAGCTGGCTGATTAATTGGTGTTTCAGTTAATGTATTCTTGAATTGGGGTTGGGGGTTTTACGTCGTGCTTAAGGGCATTTCACTTTTATGATAGCGGTGTGGTGTATTCCAACAATAATTGACACTAGCACAACCAAGATGTGAAGTAATTTCATGTTGGATACTTAATCTTCCTCCAGCCCTAACTTAAGACACCATTGTTACTCTCCAAACAAACTTCTCTTAGCCAGAGGTTTGTTTGTTTGATTGGTGTTTAACTTTGTACTCAAGGGTATTTCACTTCTATGGCGACGGACACAAATATAGAACATCACAAACAAATCTGCTACCCGATACCCTTTTGCTCCGCGAACACCAGGGCAACAGAAAACAACCTCTTTTCTCGCCTCTTATGATCGACCGAGGAAGCCGAGGAAGTATTCTGCAGTGCCATTGCCCACCCGCTCCCTCACGGGGCCCCTTAGCCAGAGGACATATGCTTGAATGTTTTTCACTTCAATGATGGCTGTGTATTTCCAAAGAGTGAACAGTAACACAGTGAAGGGCTATATATTAATGCTGAATTGCAGAAGTGGAAAAACCAATGATTGATTTGTATTTTACAGCACACTTAAGGGCATTTTACTTATATTTTGGTAGTGTATTCCAACAATAATTAACACTAGCACAACCAAGATGTCACAATTTTGGAAAGTTAATTTTCCTCCATTACTGAGTAAAGACAGTCAGTAGTGCGTCTTCAAACAAACTGCCCATAGCCAGAGGGTCTTGTTATATTGGGGTGTAATGCCCAACTTGAAAAGGTAAAGGATACCACCCTCAACGACAGCGGCAATTACCAAAACCTATATCAATTACAATGGTGAAGCAAGTATTTGTTTGTTTGTTTGATTGGTGTTTAACGTCGTACTCAAGGGTATTTCACTTATATGACGACGGATTGTGCACTTCACACTGCACCTAGCCTTATTATGGTGGAAAACGGGGAGGAAACTTGGTAAAAACCACCCCCGCGATTGCCGGAGTCACAAC
>JARFOD010154374.1:0-12322 GCA_031763545.1 Mopalia muscosa | reverse complement strand
GGATTCATACATTTTTTATGGAATGTGAAGCCTGTGTGGCCCAGGTTAACATTATTACCGGACCTTTTATCCACGTCTGCTGACTCCCGAGATGTTAACAACTTATTTGGATGGATACAGCAATTGTTTTGTTCTTATTCACTGTAGGAGTACATGTGACACCAGGGGCTTAGCCAGAAATCAAGTTTGTTGTTGAAAATGGTGATTTTACTTAAATTTTTTTTGAGTACCTGGATGTCCTCTGCATGTTAAAGTTTCTTAAAACACTGTTACATGGTGTCCAAATAAGGGAATTGTTTACCTTTGGGTGTCCATTTAGACGGGTGTACACCCCTCTGCCTAAGCCCTTGATCCATACTAAGCTTTGTATGATTGTTCTCAACTGTCTTGTGTGTGTCTGTCTGTGTGTCTATCAGTTCAAATGATTCTAGTTCTCTTAAGAGCCATTGGATAGAAAAAAGGGATCTGTGTGTAACATATTTGTATTGGGTCTTGTGGTCATGTTATCTTGGCTTGGTTTATTGCCAAGTGACAGCAAAACATAAAAAAATAAAAAGGTTGGTGTCTGTCAAACATTTGGGTTTAATGTTGTACTTAAAGGTTTTCTTCACTTTGGGTGAGGCACATGCATCATCAATTAAAACCAGGATCAAGTTTGTTTGATTGGGGTTTAGCGTCGTAACTCAAGGATATTTCCCTTATATGACGACGTGCCAGCCCAATGAATGAAGGAAACCACCCTCGACACCACTGGTAACAAACAAAGACAGGACGGGACAAATACAGGACGACAACAACAGGGCGCAATACACTCAAATCGGCTTCCTGTTCCCCTTTAGCTCTGCGAGCACCAGGCCAACATGAAGCTCCCCCTACCGCCCCCACCAGGTTCAAGAGATAATCAAATGGTCATGTTGCCGCTTTGTCTGAAGATTTGAAGCCTGATCCAACACTGTAGCCTTGCATAAGCTTACCGGTTTTAATTAACTTCCAAGCAATCTAAAGAGATTTTACAAGAACACTCTATGAATAATTTAGACGACTTCATGCATAAACTGAAGGTTACTTTAACCTTTGAGTTCCTAATTTGCTCGTGCATTAAAAGTGTTAAGTGTGTATTATTGTTGGAATACACCGTCATATAAGTGAAATAGCCTTAAGCACGCCTTAAAAATATAATTGACCAATTAATGAATCTTGATTTATTGGATATACAAGTATAATTGATATCATCGTTTATTATTGTCATTTAAAAACTATTTATTTTTTCACGATATTGATACATGTAGGTCTGTGTAAAACACTCAAATGTGAAGGAAAACGATATGAAATCACTCCTAAATAAATATTTTGCAATCAAGTTTCTAAATTTAAGGGGAAATAATATATTGAAAGAGGAAAAAAAAATCTCAGCTAAACTGATTTTAACAGATATTTAATAAATATGTGAAGAAAAAAATTATTCACGGTAGTATGTACATTTAAACCATATCAATTTAAAAAAATATATAAAAGTTTTAATATCAAATTAAAACATTAGTAAGACATGACGACTGTTATGGATGTACAACTTCTGAATATAATTGTACATCCATAACAGTCGTCATGTCTTACTAATTCACCAGCTTCTAAATGCCACTCAAACAAGAATACTAACATTAACATCAATGATTACCTAAATGACTTCATCCTTTATGACTAGACTCGTTTCTCAATAAATAGGTGCCCCTTTTTCTCATATTCTAAATCTACCCTTCTCTACTGGCTTGGTTCCATCAGCTTTTAACCCTGCCAAAATCACTCCTGCTTTCTTGGCTGCTTGACAACTATAGGCCTATCTCAGTCTTGTCGTGGTTCAGCAAAATTCTGAAAAAGCAGCTGCAAATATGTTTACCTCATTTCTAGAAAATAACAATATCCTCTCGGATAACCAATGTGGCTTCCGATCCTTCACTCAACTACCTTTACCGCATGTTCTCTCTATGACCATGTAATAACAGCAAAAGAAAACAAAACTCACTGCATTATAACCTTCCTAGATCTACCATAGGCATTTGATACTGCTAACCACGATATATTAATACTACTAACCAAACTAAAACACTACGTGTCCGGGACAATTCTAACTTGTGGTTTCGAAACTACCTAGCTAATCGACCTTTATTCTACATACCGGTATGTTGAATTCTTTTCCACATATGTGAAATCCTTTTCCACATATGTAAAATAAATGACTTTATTCTACATATGAGGAAAAGAATTTCACATAAGGGGAAAAGAATTCTTCATATGTAGAATAAAGGTAGAAGTGATAAAACGGCTTGCCATATCCATTGATGATGTTCTTCGTAAGAACAAAATATAACCTGTGGCGTTCTACAAAGCCCTTTCCTGGGTGCGATTCTTTTCCTGACTTATATTAACGATATTTATAATGCTACTAACCTCTTGAAGATATATCTGTTTTCCGATGACACCAGCGTGGATTTTCTCTCACAATAATCTTGATGATTCGTTTCCTATTAAGACACGTGGACTTGAGCAATTGCAAATTTGGTTGCACACTAATCGCCTTTCACTAAACATTAACAAAAAGAAGCATATAATTGTATCAATAATTTCATTATCTTAATTTAAATCAAATCTTAAATAAACAGCTTTCGGAAAACGACCAATGAGTTGACGTATTTTAGAGCGTGGTCCTTTCTTGTCAGTGCAGACATCGTGCGTGTTTGCCTGGTATATTGCTTCAAGCTGAGGATTCTTGTATACAGCGACAAGCTAAACTAGGGGAGTCAAGTGAACAGTCAGATTTAACAGCGAAAACTTGATAACTGCGATATTCTTCTTTGTAGTACCATTTAGAAAACAGCTTGAAATAAAATAACTGTTTAAATTGCTTTCTATTTCCAGGTTTCCCAGCCATGGAGAAGTCCCTCACAGTCCTTCTGTGCTGTCCCTGTTCCCATTTGGTCCGCCAAATACAGTAGTCAATCCAACGGCAATGTCTTTTCAAGGTTCCGCCCAGAACCACAGCCCATCCTAAATGCTGTTTACGGAGTGGAAAGGGGACCCAGAAATTCGAACATCACAAACACAAATTCATGTCTACCCCATTCAGAAATTATAAAAGTCCTTCATTACGATCTTGAGGAAGCATCCCAACCAAATAGATCTACATCATCGGGAGTCAACCGACAGTCGCATTCCATAAACTGCGGAACAACTATAATGACTCCAGTAGAGGAACCATATACATCTCGTCGCCATGGTGAAATGTTTGAGAGAGACGGGATGAGCTTGAACTATGTTCCAAATGCGATAACAAATGATCGTCAACCATCCAATATGACTTTGCCAAACGATGTAACATTAAATGCTGATACAAAACTTTCTGTTGTAAGAAGTAAAGCAACAGGTATATTGGCTTGTCAAGAAAACAGTCCCATGGTGAATGACGAACCTTCCAGTGCCATTGTCTTACCAGGTTGTTCTCAAGTTGATCCGGAGCTCCGATTAAATCTGAACTTGTTGAACGAATCTTCGACAGGGGTAGTTATCTCCCCTGATATATGGGTGGAATACGCAAGAAAGAACGACTGGTATGCCATCGACCCTGGTAATTGGCACCACAAACAAACCATAGCCAGGATGAAATGTGGATCCGTAACCGTGACTTACTGTGACAAATTCCGTCAGAAGTTTGTGCTGAAAACTTTACCAGTTGAAGACTATAATAATGAAGTTAAAATCCTGCTGCAGTGCCAATGTCCCTTTGTCGCCGAGATGCAGGCCGTGTTAAAACAAAGTTTAGATAAACTATTATGTATGACATACTACGAGCGATTAGACCTGGCCCAATGGTTACGTAAAGATCCGAACAGGGATTTCTTCACAGAAAAGGACGCTACTTTGATCTGCAGCTACATTCTGGCTGGACTTGAATTCATACATAACAAAGGTTATTTACACCTGGACATCAAACCAGCTAATGTATTACTCTGTAATAAAGCTTACCCAGTGTTGGGAGATTTTGGAAGCGCTAGAAGTGTTGAAGACACCAGCGGACAGTTTCCGCTATACCCCTTCTTATGCTTCTCCCGAAATACTTCGTGGTGAGACTCCAACTAACCAGGCTGATCTTTGGTCCACTGCATGTATGTTTTATGAGGTTGTTGTTGGCAGATCGCCGTACAAATGTTCGACAAGAGAGGCGACTGAGCTAAAGGTTTTAGCCACCGCCACACCTGATGTGTCCATGCTGTCTCTGGATGCACAACACTTCATCTGCAGTCAGTTCAAGTCTGATATGAACGACAGACTCGGCTTCTCATTTGGTGCCCGGGAGACAACGAGGCATCGAATCTTCCACTCAATGGATTGGGACAAGATCAAATACAGTCATCACCATTCTGACTGCCGACTTCTTCGAGTCTTACAGGCCATTGACCAAAAGGACACAGAACCCAGTCAGTCATCCAGTACCTCTGTGTGTGTCAACAACAACAGCAGTAGATGGGAGCTGTGGTCATCTTCCTCAAGTGAGGGCTCTGATGAAGAATTCGGCTTTTCCAAGCGTGTCATCTATACTTTGGAAGAAGAGGATGAAGAAAACGATGACCCCGAAGGACCCACAAATGATGAAGATGGCGAGAAAGCTGATAGTTACGGTGGCAAAACCGGACCATTTGACCTGGATAATGCAGATGGCGATGGCGGGGGTTAGAGACTTCAACGATAAGGAAGAGTACTGGAAGATATTTTCCCCTTTTTCACCCATTCCAAGCAAATTTATCACATTTCCTTTAAGCACATTTGAAAAAAAGGATATTTAGGCTATGCATTTTCTTCTACCTCATTTTTATATTACCATTTGTTACAATAAAGATTTACAAAAATAGAAAAATGAAGTTAGCAATGCATACAGTAGTCCGCAAAAGTCGGAATAATTTATTGGTTTATCGCATTCTTCAAGATCTTCAAGTACTTCTGGGGCACGGAACCGGTTTGTTTGATTTGGTTCAAAGTCGAACTCATGAACCAGTGTCTTGTAAACGAGCGACTGTTGAGGTTTAGAACATTTGAACAAATATTCTCGTTTGAACGGATTTTGTAGTCTTACTTGGTATGTGACGTGCATTTGAACGGTATTTGACTTATTATTCCAGAGTTTTGCCATTAGTTCAATGGACATCTGTGTAAAAACCACTCTGGCAAGCGTTGGAATCACTTTCCATGCGTGTTTAACAGCTTGTTATTATGCCAGAGATATTTGTGGTTAATTTGATCATAATTGTATAAAACGAACGACTTATTTGTCCAGAATGAGACTCCTAAGTAAGGGCTATACGTTACTCACTACTTTTTTAAATCGCCAACTGAAGACACCCATTCTTCTTACTCCAGGAAACGCCTATAACAACTGCCATAACGTACAACATGTGATGTCACACAAAGGGCACTTGCTCTTCCCGCACCTTAGAAATTAATAACGTACAACCCTCACTTATCATTCACTAAGGTGCCATCAGCTTTAACTGGACCACTGGAACATCTAAGCTACAAATGACGCAGTAATGATTGATTTATTGGTGTTTAACGTCATACTCAAGGGTATTTCACTTATATGACGACGGACACAAATATAGGACATCACAAGCAAATCTGCTTCCCGTTACCCTTTAGCTCTGCGAACACTAGGGCAACAGAAAGCAACCTCTTTTCTCGCCTCTTACGATCGATTGAGGAAGCGAGGGCCATGGTCCACCCGCTCCCTCATTGGGCTGTGTATTAAAAGGCTTACTCGTGATAAATCACAACGAGATTGACGGATATTTCTTAATGTTCTTAACGTGATATAAATTGATTAATGGAGATAAAAGGGATTATTGAAATCTGGAGCTCGGGAGCTTCCGCAGCAGCGAGACTATTATTGTATTATTTATTTATTGACATAAAACAAAATCATTGGACAGGAATTAAATCAGAATGACTTTTTTTAATCCCTAGTGAAGATACCCATATCATATAAATCCTTGGTGAAAAATAAAATAAATGTAGCATGTATCGAAATATTGTTTTATGTGAAATTCTAAACAGTACAGAATTTAAGAAAAGACTGAGTTTAAAAAACAGAATACAAGATACAGTTTTGTTTTTTTTTTCTCTACGAGATAAAGAATCAATACATTTAATACCCATAGACAGCTTGTTCCATTCCCCATGAAAGAGATGTAATAAATTTAAAGTTTTGTTTTACAGAACGGCTTGTGAAGGTTAGATTTCATAGCCTTTGTAGGATAATTTTGTACACACTGTAACAGATCAGCAGTTTACCAGAAAGAATATGGTATGGCTAGCTCGTTTTGAAGATTGACAAGAGGGTAAAGAAGAGTGGATAAAGTCCATACATATGAGAAATAGGGATAGACAAGAGAATAGTATAGCGTGAGCAATGATCTTCTCATTTACAATTGTTTTAATGCAGGCTTTGATGCCAATATTTCTGGATTTTTTTTGCCTAAATAAGAAATATGTAAAGCCAAGTAGAGTTTGTTGTTAAAGATGATTCGGATAACCTGTTATTCTAAAACGTGTGTTATTAACATGTTGATTACAAAAATAGGAAGTGAAGTGGTAAATCTGGATTTGTTAACTTTGATAAGCATAAAATCATTTTCAGTGATATTTGTATTTTTGTAAACAAATTTTAAATGTAAATGCATCTACTCAAATGCAGCCATTTATGGTGAACTTGTATTACACTTGTATCTATAAAATAGTTAAGTATATATTGGTTTAAACTCCTGTACATGGACAACTGTATTCTAAATAGCGTTCATAAAAACCTATGTGAGACTTAGCACAGAATGTAGAAATCAATTGGGTATCATTATTACAAAAAGTGTTAAACACAGCCGGATTTGGTTACGTGTTTACTTTTACTTATTCAAAAAATATAATAATAATAATAATAAAAACTTTATTTAAAGAGGGTTTACAGTTTTGAGGACACCTGATAAGCTACAGCTTATCTAAACCAGGGCCCTCTACATAACAGTAACAATATAAATATATACATATAAATAATATGATTGATAGGAATAAATATTTTTAAATTTTATTTATGTTTTAAAAGATATGGTAGTGTACAAAACAACTAGAAATATATACAGACAAGTAAGTTACCATATAGATATAAAGCATTTCGATTATACAATTTCCAAAGATAAAAATTAAATATCAAATGCAATATCAAATTTGACCATATTTAAAATCTTTAAAATATTTACTTTTGAAAGATATCAGTGTTTGTCCATTTTTGGGTGTCGTCACTTAGTTTGTTAAAAGGGTTTACTCCTGTATATCGGAAACCAGTTTGAGTAATTTTAAATTAAGATTTTGTACAAACAGGAGATTTTTATCTGTTGATCTTGTTGTGGGTATGGAAAGTTCATTTTTGTATGTGAATAGTTCACGTATGTATTGTGGTGTATCTCCATGGAGAGTCTTATACACAAACGCACACTTTCTATACTCAGACCTTTGTGACCCAGTCATGTTTTTACATTTTTCAGAAAGTGGTTTAAATGGCTCCTACTTTGAATTATCAGTGATAACTCTAACGGCTATCTTTTGAAGCTTGTGTATTCTTGTTTTATGTGAGGAATTGCCCTACATAAGAATACAATAGTCAATGTGGGCCCGGTTGAATAAACGAGTTGTAGAATGTTATTCTGGTGAAGAAAGGTAAATATCTTTCGATTCTCCTTAATAAAGCTATGGTTTTACTGATTTTCCGAGATAATTTATCTATTTGCTCTTTCCATGATAGTTGCCGATCAATGGTCACACCCAAAAGCCTTGCTGAAATAAACATGGATTTTGTTAACTTCATCGTTTAAATCAATTTGCAGAGATTCTATATCTCTTGCTGGTGAATACAACGTGGAATCATCAGCATACATATCCAGACCGGAATGAACACAAAGTGGCATGTCATTCATATAAAGAATAAAAAAGAAGAGGCCCAAGTATACTACATTGAGGCACCCGTGGTTTACTGGTCGTGTATTTGAAGTTTTTCCATTCACGAAGACACACTGTGTTCTGTTAGAAAGGTATGATTCAAACCATACCATAGAAAGTTGGCTAAGTTTGTACATTTTGAGCTTAGATAACACGACTGTATGGCTAACTAAATCAAACGCCCTTTTCAAGTCCAATAGAACAATTCCATTTAGAATTCCTTTATCAATATTGGTTAACCATATGTCTACAAGACGAATAAATGCGGATTCTGTTGAGTGTTTAGAGCGAAACCCTGATTGAGATTTGCATATTAAATCATGACTTTGCCAATAACTCTACTAAGAATCATAGATATGCCATTCCACAATTTTGCTCATAACACTCAAAATCGATACTTGTCTGTAGTTGTCAGCTTTATCACCAGTTTTATATACTGGTGTTACAGTGCTGTTTTCCATTCAGAGGGAAATGAGCCCGATTGAATACTACAATTCATTATGTTCATTACGGGCATAGCTATAACAGGAGCAGCTGATATTATGAAGTAACACGAAGGATGGCCTCTATCGCAATGCTTTTGGGAGGGGCTCTTGCAAACGCTCTGGCTTTCTCGCGGTATAACTTCCTCTTCTCATCGTTGCGAAGCTCGGGGGTTGAGGAAGAGCGACTCCATCATGATAAAGCCGTAGAGCAGCTCCAATCGGCGCAGGCAAAATGAGCCCGAAAGCGGAGAGAGCGCTTTGACTGTATCGACGATGAGCTCCGCCGCCAAGGCCATGCTGTGCTTGTACTTTTCGGGATATCGATGCCGCAATCCGTGAGTATGCACAAGTCTTTCCTCATAAACTCGCTCCTCTAGCACCAGAACCCCAGCTTCCCGACTTCTACACACCGTCTCTACACCAGAAAGACCGTGAGATTGCTTTCGTCCTAATAGCCAAGGCTGCGACTAGGCTTGTTGCCTATAAACTGGCGTGACAACATACCTATGTTAAGTTTTTGGCCTGACTCGTACTGTCTTACGTATAGCAGCTTTCAATAGACAGCAAACACGATTGTAAACTTCATTGGGCGCATATAGGAGCCTACAAAGCCGTTTTCTAGACGACCTTTGAAGATGGCCGGGTGAATTCATGACGTTTACTCGTGTTGAAACAATTCACCGACGACGTGTGTGATCAAGTTCAATACACTGATGCCATAGGCCACTACTACGAAAACGCCATATTACCAATGATTGGTGGTTTGTATCAAAACAGTATATAGCGAAATTTAGCACAGCTAGGGGTGCTCGGTGTCATGGTGTGTCTGTCGAATATTATTTGATGTATCCCGTCGCACCTCTGCCCATAAATCAGAAGCTGGCCTCCGGATCCCCTCGCTGAGATCATTACACTATATATTTTTAACGCCGAATCATGTTTGAGGCTGACATGCTTTCTTAAATATATGGCAACCTTCGACACAAGCAGCGAATGTGTCGAAGACATACTACAGCCCAAAGTGCTACTGGAAGGGGATTGTGGGTATAAAAAAAACATAGCCGCCGCTGCGAAGGTCCCAGGCGGCTTCGAGAGCCAGGCTCATGAAGCAGGCCATCTGGCAGATCTCCTTGCCGGCAAATCCCAAGGCCGAAGTTCGATGTGACCGAGCCTAACAAAGTTCACCAGACTGACCTGCTATTTCTTCCCCATGATAAGGTCGGCAAGCGCACCTACAAATACGCTCTTATCGTCGTCGACGTGGCTTCGCACTATAAAGAGGCTGATCCGTTGGCCACAAAAGAATCTAAAGGGGTCGCTGAAGCTCTCTCTTGCATCTACAAGCGGAGTCCCATTAAATGGCCGAGTCTACTCCAGGTCCACAGTTCATCAGCGCAGTGAGCCAGCTTTTAGCCAAACACGACGTCCAAGTCTGACGCGGTCGCGTTGACATTCACCGGGATCAGGGTATTGTGGAGCTTTTCAACCGGACCCTATCTGAGCGACTTTTTGGACACCAGTACGATCAAGAGATGCGGCTCCCGTCTGCAGTGCAGTCGTCAGACTGGGTTTTTCGGCTGCCTGTTGTCACTGCGGCCTTGAATACTAAGGAGACCCGACTCATTGGCAAGAAACCAAGGACAGCCATTAAGGCCAAAACGGTTGCACATAAACCCTCCTCTGTTGTATCTGGCGGCCCTGTTGGTAGCGCTGAGAATAAACTTTCCTTGGTTATTGGTGTTTGGTATCTCTATCAGCCTGGTGAGTTGAGGGTGGGCGCGGCCGCGCCGCTGACCCTGTATGATCCCTCAAGGAGTACCAGGTAAGGCATATGGTCACGAAACCTGATGAGCCCGTGCTGTACCATCTACTGGATGGGGCTGAACGAGGCTTTGTTCGTGAAGAGCTTCTTGTGGTCCCCCCCCAGATACAGAGCTTCCTCCTGATGGTGTTCTCAGGTGATTTCAGCCAACAGCTGGGTGACCTATTTATCCATCACACTTATCACGTATTTGTGTCCATAGGCCAGGTTGTCCACTCCGTTTTTGGCAATCCAGCGCTTGGAGACGAATGGTGAGAGGGACACCTTACTGACATGCTGTCCATGGCAAGACAACCATCCCATGACGAAAGGTCTTCTTCCCGAAGAGTGCCTCTTTGTACTGCTAGTGGCGGATGTACTTCTTCACAACGCTCTTCTTCATCCCCTTGGCCTTTTTAATGTTGCAGCCGGAAGCCTTGAGGATGCTATATATTTTGGGGCGCTGACCGACGTACTCTGCAATTGAACGTCCGGCACACTCATCCTTCATCTTCCCCAGCACCTTCTTATTGAATGTGCAGTGTAGAGGGTGGTCTTTTGGGCTTTTGAGTTTTGTCGTACAGCTCCGCGTGTTTTGCCATGTACTGGTACACGTCCTTGGTTTCCCTAGGACGCTCATCCCTATATATACCGGCCGGTTCAGGACCAGGCGGCTCTTGTGAACCTGGATGGCTGCGAAGTTGTCGTCGAAGATCTGAGCTCTGGCAAAAGACGGCCTGGCGATAAGACATCTGAGCTTGTCCTCCTCGTGGGACCGTACGATGTTTATATTAACCCGCCTGCGGAGGTTCTCCATCGTCTTTCCTAAGACGGAGTTGTTCATGAGGTTGTACAGGTCTTTCTTGAAATCGGTAGTTGCCTTTTTACGCAGCTCGGTGTTCATTCGGATGTAGGGCTCCATCCAGGGACGCGAAGAGCTCTGTGGATCTTCTTTAGACGCATACCCAGTGATAGGTAGAGCTGCAGGTTGCGGTAGTGGAGCACATAGCGCTCCTTATCGCGGAGGTTGGGCACCAGCTTCTCAACCTCGGTAGCCGCCGCCCCAACACCAAGGCAACACTGTTACTCCGACATCCACTTTTTCGGGACTACCATGCGCTCTGGGCCAGCGGGTAGGCATTATGTGCCTCATGTAGCTGTTCCGGATACTCAATATCTGCCTCTACTATGAATCCCTCTGGGCTGTTAACCGGGTGTTCAGCTATGCTCGCAGCTAAGGCCTTACAGTCGTCTACCCAGCGAAAGCGCTGACCGGAAGGGACTGGCTCTTTGCCCAGCCATACAGATTGTTGGCGTCCAAGTACATAATGTAGCTGTTGGGTTTGCGGGGGTCATAGCCCTCTACATACGGGTTGTTCGACTTTGCATAGCGTTTTGAGATCATGGCTACCCCGCCTCGCAGCCCCTTCTCGATGAAGAGGTGTTGGTCGTAGTCGGTCAACAACTCTAGCTCGACACTAGTTTTCTTGAGCAAGGCGTCCCAGGAGAGCCCGGGACGTGTAGTAGTGGGCTGGGTCGAGGCCATATTACTGCATACTTTTCTTCCGAAATGTCTCGAAGACATCTGACAGGAAGACGACGTCAGTGCGGCAGTAGAGGTCATTGTAGTCCCCCATATTGCGGCACGTGAAGTTCTCCCAGACTGTTCGTGCGTGGACATAGTCATCCTCGCTGATATTCTTGTCAGAGCTTGCTATATAATGCCCCGTTGAACGGGAGCTGGAGCTTTTCAAACCGTTCCCAGGAGTGCATGTTCTCATATGGGTATACACCCTTGAGCAAGAGCAGGTCGCGCCTCTCTTTGGCTGGCTCGTATTGTGCTGTTATCTGGAACGACTTGGGCTTATTTGCCGTACCAGCTTGGCAAGAGAGGACAGCAGGAACAGGGCGCTGTCAATGAACCGGAGCGATTCTAGAGAGAAGAAGATATATTTCTTTATATTGTTGGGATGCAGGAGATGCGGCCTTCAATTTTCGAGATGGCTTG
>JARFOD010154363.1:0-12323 GCA_031763545.1 Mopalia muscosa | reverse complement strand
AACCTTAAAATCAGTCCTATAAAATTTTGTGTGATAACCTAACATTTACATTTTCCTCTGGTTGGCTGATTTAAAAAAAAAAAATGTGCCTTTTTGAAATATAAAACACAATTGCCGTAAAATACAATTTTCAGTGATTATTACGGTAGATGACAAAATTTGTCAAAATCAGTAGCAAATTTCAAATTTAGATTAAATCTGAATTTAGTTTGCATAACCATGAGGAAACCAAGTTCTGACCGTTCTCCCTAACAGTACAGGCCTGTTTGTGTATATTCATATTGAATGTTTATTTACAGCGCATATATTACTGTTGCTGTACTTTGTAAGCTATAGGGTACATTGACATATGTCTTGCATTAACATCACTAATGTCTTTTGTTTCTCTCTCTTTTTACCTGAATATCTCAGTTTAATACGCCCACATTTTTGTCTTTAACCGTTTGAAAGTTAGTATGTTAAAACGTGTATGTTAAAAGATTGTGTTCTATACAACCAGCTAACTTTGATTTTGTCATTGCTAAATACAGCGTTATAAACCAATGTATAATTCATACAAATCCTTAACAGGTTTTGTTTCGATGTATTCAGATGGAATCCAGACAAAATGAAAGCTTTACAAGAACAATCAATTAAAAACTCACTTATGTTGATGTTAACCGAATTTAATAATTATTTCAAAGGCATAAAAGAACCTTCCATTACACTTAAATAGGCTCGATTTACCCCTTAAGAGAGAAAATAAGAATCGTGAGCACCAAATTAACACGAATTAGTTACGGAGGGTGTGATACACTTTGCATTGTTGTTTTTCTCCCATATAAACGAAAAGAAGTGAGTTTGTTGTCACAATTTATAAACAGTTGTTATATGAGCATGTGATTTGTATGTGAACACCTGACAAATATGACCTGACAGCCTCTGTCATATTCGACAGTCAGGTAAATGAATGTGACAATCAAACAGCCCGCCCTGTTAATACTATCACATGTGCAGCTAGGTCAAGAACACACAAGGAGAAGTAAAACAAAAGAGTAATTTAACAAATGTTCAATTTGCCAATACATTACCTTATTTAACAATGGCAAATGTCAAAAGATAAACCGAAGCAAACTCTACTAAACAAAAAATATATATATATAGCAGCGTATCGTTATATATTATTGTTTTGTTTAATTGTTTTGTTTTGGTTCCATGCAATTAATTGTTTTTGCATAACACCAACAAAGTGTCAATTTTTACAAACAAAAGAAAAACTAGGTTGTTTGGTATTAGATAACATCTTTGAATTGTGGCAACAGGAGAAATTCTTGAAAAGGTAGATACCTACAAATATATTTTCATGTAGTTTTGTA
Source organism: Mopalia muscosa (assembly GCA_031763545.1). NCBI lineage: Eukaryota > Metazoa > Mollusca > Polyplacophora > Chitonida > Mopaliidae > Mopalia > Mopalia muscosa. Next base: position 10,968 of record JARFOD010154363.1, on the reverse strand, counting down.
GTCAACTAACATGGAAAATACACAACTAACCATAGGTTAAACTTAAAGCGATACTCTGTGCTGCAATATAATGCATATAGGTAAAACAGGCATCATTTCTTGTGTTCAATTATGCTCTCTAAATTTCTAATTAAGCTATATCAATTTTATGCTTGGATCTTAAACAATGGGTAATGCACAATCTACAGTCAAATTTATCGACGCAGCCATGTCTAGGTACTTTTATCATTAAGCAGAAGAGCTCCACAAATATTAACCAATCAAATATCTTTCTTTTCAATATAAGTGCCTACGTCACGAAACCTTTAGTCAACTCTTTAAACCTTTGACAGTTCACACCGGTGACCTATATAGGTCATTGGTTTACATCTGTTATTAACCCGTAACGCAAAAGAGTGTTAGTCGTGTGATGTCATGGACAAGGTTGGTCACACCCAAAATATCAGCTGCCAGTGGTCGTAGGAAGGCATATATCTGTAATCCTTGGGTTATTCTATAAAATGAAGAAACGATAAGTTGATGCCATATTTAAGTATATTTAATGGTAACCTTTCAAGGGAAATAGGGGTTATTTCAGCCGGGAGTATCGCTTTAAGTATCAGGCTTCAGTAATAAACAGAAGAAGTTAAAAACTAGTATCATACAGTGTTTGGTAGTTTATTGCATTTACATAAATCAACAAATGAAAAATTTTAACAAAAACATACCAAATGAATTGGTAAGCACAATCAACTTAAAAAATAAGACTTATAATCACAAAAATTTACTGAAACTAAATATTCAGATATAATTAATTTGGGCTCAAATTCAATGCCAAAGTAACCCACATAAATTTATAAAGTTCAGTAAAAACTTTCAAATGCAGATTTTATGAACGATGGTACATTTTAATAATAATATCTTTAATTTGACCTTGATTCATTCAGCTACAGTTCAACACCACGTACTAAATATAATCGGCACTATTGAAAAAAAAATTAGTACTATTTCTGCTTTTGTCTGACAACAAAATAAAAAAGATACCAAATAATTTCTGATGATTTTTCAAAATGTTGACGAAATTGTAAGCTTTCATAATTACAATGCCCACGTTTGATTGTGGTTTTATGCTGTTCTTGATGTTTTTCCTTCACATTTGCCTCCACCTCACAAATGATGTCATAAGGCGCAAAACAAAGGGACCTCGAACAGATCCGCTTATCTTGCCCCTTTGCTCTGAGAGCGACAGAAAGCTCCTTTCAACCGTTTGTGCAATGTTTACCGTCTCAGGATTATTAAAATAGGAGAGGGAGGGTGGAATATCACAGAAAAAAAGATAACATTATTAATGATGATGATAATTACACTTCTGATTGTTTTGTTTGCATGATTGGGACTTTGTCATTGGAATTTATTCATTATTATAGTGTCAACCCAATGGGTGAGAGGGCTGAAAGCTTGCTAAAATAAATGTTTATGTGGAGTAACACATTGGCGAAAACTTGAATTTGTTTGTATGATTGATTTGGGTGTAATATGGTTCACATATATGAGGACAGATCGTCTGCTTCTCATTGTGCCTTTAATAATAAAATATGGTAGAAAAGTGTGATGAAGCGTCCTGAAAACCACTCCCACAATTACCAACAACCTATCATGTGATTTCTTAATATATCCGAGGTTGTTCATTATGGGGAATATAAAGCAGTCCAAAAGTGCACAAAGATAGTCCCTCAATGAAGTTAAGCAGTAGCATCAAAGAAATTTTCGATCATACGGATAACCTGGTCCACAGAGTACTTGACATATTTGTCTGGATTCTTTGTAAAGTTCACAGCGGTGTACTTATCATGGAACATCTTGTAATCAGGTGAAATGAACTCCTTGTTTTCAATGATCAATGATTGACGAAGATCAGCATCGGGTATAGCATAGCTCTTCTGTGTCCTACATAAATCTTCCAACTCTTTATTAAAACCCTGGAGGACAAAATAAAAAATGAAAGCATTATTTTATCCTAATATTATGTCACTTGTATGATGCAGGCCCATTGATGATATAAACTTATGACTAAATACAGTAAAGACAAGCGCCGGGCATAAATAAAACAAGATGTCAACTTAATGCTTCATGGATTCCCAAAACAAACAAAAGACAAAAAAAAGTAAAACAACAAAGGTACTTACAGTAAACTTGTCTTTAATGTTTTGTTTGTCCTTGTCTTTCAACTGTTAAAAAAAAGTTTAAAATATATTTATTAAAAATTGCAATTTTTGTGTTAGCATGTGGTACAAACACTTTTGTTTGATTTTAAGTCCAACATTTTAATAGATGAAAAATCCTTATAAAAACTGCTAAATTGTGAAAATCACAATTTGTAGAAAAAATCCAATATCTGTGACATAGGTCACTTAATTATGTATTTATTCGGTTGATGTTAAACAGTGTATATGGCAACTTTGCATTTTTGATGAGAAGCTGAGAAGAAAATTCATAAAAAACAACTGTAGTATCTTAATGATAGCATCCACAGAACAGGTCACTTTTTCTAAGAGAAAAACATAAGATGAGCTATAAAAGATTCTTTGTTTGAATGAATGGGGTATAATACCATACTGGAGGTTATTTTACTTATATGACGGTATGCTGGACCTAGAGGTGAAGGAAACCACCCTCGTTTCTGACAACAAAGACAAGACAGAACAATTACAGGACACAATACAAAGACATCACAAACAGATCCGTTTCATGTTGCCACTTGGCTCCATGTGCACTAGGACAACAGAAAGATATCTTTCAAACAACAACATACATGTAGCTATTTTAACAAAACCCAAAAATCGGGTCAGGTTACTGGTGCTGATACCTTAAGGGAGGGTGTATCCGGTGAACTGGTTCTCTGAACTGATATGGGTTTGTGAACCTCTCGTATGTAATTTAACACTCTACTCCAGCTGTACAAACAATAACAAACAGAATCAGTGAAGGATCATACTAATATTCATGTGGGAAACATAACATTCCAACCATCTAAACATTAAATAAATTAGCTTTTAACTTTGTCAAAGTTCATTCAAAATTTCAAACAGGTAACACATGACTCCACTTTGCAAACAATATTAAATAGAACTGTTGAAGAACAAAGGGAATATTATTTGCTTATAACAAATGAATTTAACTGTTTGAAAGATCTTTAAACTTCAAGGGATCGCTCTTTCTGTGTTTTTTTTGTACACGTACTGCTCACAGTATGTATTTACATTTAAAAAATAAAGTTATTCACTCATATTTCATTTAGTATTATGTACCATCTAGGGCATCCACACAAAACAAACTCTTCTACACCCAAATGAGCTATCTCAACACTTACACTAATTAAAACAGTATCTGTATAGGAAGTCAGCCGTTGTTTAAAAGATGTAAATATATTCTGACCAACAATCACTTTAAAGAGTTTGTTTGAATGGGGCTAAAATGGTTCCTTTATTTAAATATTTCATTTATATGACTACAGATTGTCCATTCTAATTACACTGTTCCTAAATATGTTCTTAAATATGATGGAAAGCTGGAAGGAAATCTCCTAAAAAAAACACCCCCGCGATTGCCAAAACCGGATCATGTGACTCACTCATATACCCGAGGGCAAATATGGACTCTAACCTGTGGGCAGTACATCTTAGTAGGATAAACAGGTAGACACGCTAACCACTAAACCATGCCTCATTTTTGTTCAAAACTGGTTTGAAGGGGATTTATTAAGTTAAGTAGCATTTTATTCAGGGAGAGCGTTGATTAACCTGTTGCATAAATTTACCTGTGCAATAGTAGTTATATATTGAACACATTTTTATTGTTTTTCTTCTACAATGCAATTGTTATCCTATCCCTGTACCTATGATAACTGTTGATATGGAGTCAAATAAATACGTAATCTATGTAAGAATCTTGTTCAATAGTGTTAACATAAAAATATCTTTGAGAATAGAGAGATTTATGTTATCCTATCCCTGTACCTGTTGTTACGGAGTCAAATAAATAAGTATATCAGAATCTTGTTAATGTTTACATAAACATACCTTTGAGAATAGAGTGATTTATGTTCCAGTATTTTCTCATTGAAATCCTCTTCCACCTGAGCATTAGCAACAAGAACTAAATCCATTAATCCAGACCTGAACAAAAGGAAATTTTCCACTGATTAACATCGTTTTGGTGTGGAATAACTCACTTGAAGTTATATTAATATACTTATTTAGATAATTAATACTTTCACATAAGTAACATTTGTTTAGTTGCCACCTGAAGAACAAAAAAAAAAAGAAGCTATATATTACACTTATACGCTTTCATCTTTGACCAAATGTCTCCTCTGTGAGGAGGCGAGAATGTTATGCTTACATGTCATTTACACTCTCACCTCATATAGGAGAGGTTTGGTCAAACTTGGAGACCCCCCTATAAATGTCGTGACAGGTGATGTTTGTACATGTTATTTGTGGGAATGCAGCATTTTTTTTTTCAGCTGGCAACTAAACAAATCTGACTTCAATTTGTATGAAATTATCAAACATACCGGTAATCAAATTTCTTTTATGGCACTCACTTCTTCTCCAGAAGAAAGTTCTGGAGTTTTACTCCAGAAGGGAAATTCATTTCCTTTGAATACATTAGTCCAAATTTGTATCCGTAAAAATAAAAAAAAAATGTTTAATAATGGTTAATCCATTAAACAAACAAAGGGACGCTGGCAATACCAAAATACAACTAATTTTCTTTGTGTGTATACATTATGAAACTGTCCAAATCTGCACTTACCTTTTGAGAGATTTTAACATATAGTTGTAGTTGTTCAACATGAAGATGGCTTTGAGTGTGGTATCCCCATACGTGCTGGCTTTGTTAATGAGGTTTAGACCCAGAGATGACAGCACTTTCACTGAAAAAAGTAAGTTATTATCAGTACAGCATGCTATGGCAAAAATGTTTCAACACAGCACACCTGTTTACCCAAGAGGAAATTTATGTGTAAATTTGTTTTCGAGAGTATTTTCTTACCTATATGTGCATTTTTTATGTTCGATCATGGCACAGTATATTAATAGCTGTGTGTATTTTGATGGCCTATTATTGAATCTAGCATAAATTATGTGAACAAAGTACTCAAGAATACACCAAGAAGCCAGGGATGACACTGGAGAAAAAATATTTCCAACATATAGTCAAACATTAGATAATCTTGGCTGTGTTTGTGTGTTCAGTTTGTTTGTTTGATTCATTGATTGGGGTTTATCATCATACTCAAGGGAATTTCCCTCAAGGATTGTCAAAAGGATTGTCCCTTTCACATCATCTTATTTAACTACAGTAGAATCCAGGACAAAAAACTTGGAATCCTGTTTGTAACATAGCATGTTGTATGGAATAACCTGAAATGTCCTCCGACTGTAAGAGTGTTCTAGGATAGTCTTTCATTCTTTACTCTAATAGCAGCCAATGGTTGGACGGGCGCTTCCTGTTGCCCTGGTGTTTTTGTATTGCATCTTGAGCTGCCATCAGTGTTGAGGGTGTTTTCTTTGAATGACCTTAACTTTTATGATAAACCCAAATCACACGGATAAACAAACCTAACTTAGCACTAGAGATACCATTTTTTACAACTGTACAACTGATAGATAATTATTAATTTGTAATTCTTTTTCTTCATTATTTTGGAAAGACACTAAACTATGTGAACATACTTAACTAAGCCAAACAGCTATAACGTTTTGGTGTCAAACATGATGTCTCAATATACAGGTACTTACGGACATAATCAGCTATTTTCTTCTTCGCTTTTTCAGGATCTGTTCCCATTGAGGTACCAGCTGGGTCATCTAATATCAGAAAGAAAATGATTTACATTATTAAAAAATAACCAAAAAGGTACAGAAATAAAACTTAAAACCCAGTTGATAATCAATTCAAGATAAAACAGGAAAAAAATCAGAACAAATTGATGTAAAAAATGAATGAATGTAGCTTGTGTTATTGTTTGAGAAATTAGAAAGGGCAAAATTCAAAGAATGTCCTTCCAGCTCAATGCGTGAAAGAAATTCAATATGTGTATCACATATTTCTTGTATTGAGTTTTAAACGTTATGAATACCTCACAATAATACAGAATAGCAAAGAAACAATATAGGTTTGTTCATTAAAATAAATTCAAGGTCTGTTATTTTTATTACATCCCACAATATAATGTGATATCAATGCTTAATGTTTGTTTGATTGGGGTTTAACTTCGTACTCAAGAGTATTTCACTTATATGACGACATGCCAGCCCAATGGGTGAAGGAAACCACTCTCGACACCACTGGCCACAAACAAAGACAGGACAGGACAAAAACAGGATGACAACAACAGGATGCAATACAGACACCACAAACAGATCGGCTTCCTGTTCCCCTTTAGCTCTGAGAGCACCAGGGCAACAGAAATCAACCTCTTGTCTCACCTCTGACGATCGACCGAGGAAGCCGAGGGAGTATTCTGCAGAGTCATGGCCCACCCGCTCTCTCGCGGGGCCCAAAACTTTTGAAGTGTGCCAAGAGATGGATCAAAAGTCCTGCTTGTGTGGGCCATAAATTGTTCACTGTACATAGGAGTTTTGGCACTTTTGGATAGTTGACACACGTTACTTGTAAGTTACTCTTATGTTGAGATAATGTCTGGCGTACCCAAACTTTATTTCTTCTGACCTATGAGTACCGTGCTTTTAAACCTGTGTCAATTTTTTTTTAAAAATGTGAAGGACATATCTACAATTTTGTAAAATATAGAGTGAAAGAAAATTTCACAAATATATGAAACCATTTATTGCGAACATGGCGTGCAGCACACATGGCTCCATTTTAAATCGAATTCAGTTCAGTGTAAGGTCGTCAAAGCATCCAAAATTAGAAAACCCTGAGATAAAGCGATATGGTTTTTATGTTGTTGATGTCACCTGTTTCACTGTTATTATTATTATGTATCATTATGTTGCCATGGAAACCAGAAATTTGATTGGAATGGCCCCATATATATATATATATGAATGTAGTTTAATGTAATTTAATAAAAATTTGAAAACCCTGTGTTATTAAGCGTTTTTCGTTTTGGATTGTTCAAGACCTCTTTATCAGACCTGTGCTGAAATCTTTTCTGGCATAACCTTAAAATTGATCCTCTTATATTTTGTGAGAATAATGTTTCATTTGCATTTCCCCCTGGCTTACTGATCTTTAAAATACATAAATGTGCCTTTGTGAACAATAAAGCAAAATTGCTTTAAAATACAATCTTTATCGATAATCAGATGATGACATTTGTCAAAATCAGTGGCAAAATGCTACAAATCTAGACGAAGAGTCATGAATAAGCCTATATAAATGTTCTAATGGAAAACTTATATAAATGCTCTAATGGAAACTGCATTTTCCTCACAGCTGAAGGCATAAATGAAGTTCAATTACACTGCCCTGAGCCATGTACAGGCTGCAAGCTTCTGGAGAGAAGGCCGGAGGATAGCTGTGGGAATGAGGTTGTTACAGTAATGCCGTGTCTGAGTACCTGTAAAATACACCTATAGAAAAGGTAACTGAAGAGAAATGAAAGCCTTACTTCCTAGTTGATTACAGGTGAGAGAAATAACTAAATATAGACTTACACTAGGTTTCTAAATATTTAAATTCTTTATATCTACATGTAGTTCTATTAAAGATAAGTAGATATATTTTAACTTCAGATATCTTTTTTTGTTTAGTTTTACATCAGTATTTCCTTACTACATGTGCATGTATGATTGCAGAACCAGCCCATTTAGTTTTCAAATAAAGCAGGACATCAATCAAACCTGGTGATGATTAATCCAACTCCCACACTAAACAAATCACCGACAACTTTCTGTTTGTTTGTTTTTTTGATTAGTGTTTAACGTCGTACACAAGGGTATTTCACTTATATGACAATGAACACAAATACAGAACATCACAAACAAATCTGCTTCCCGTTAGCTCTGCGAACACCAGGGCAACAGAAAGCAACCTCTTTTCTCGCCTCTTACGATCGACCGAGGAAGCCAATGAAGTATTCTGCACGGCCCATGGGCCACCCGCTCCCTCACGGGGCAGGATCGGGTAGTAAATGCTCGACTGAAGAACACAAGAGATTGTTCGTTACTGTAGCATTGTATGAGCGAAAGATGTGTGATGATGTTGTTGACGATGATAGTGTTGTTCTGAAATACACAAATAAGAGAACTTAAATACACACTTAATTAACACATTTTGCTAATTGATTCTTAACCGTTGTAATAATGTTTTCTCTTATTTTCTTACTTCCTGGACACAAATAACGAAGCAGTTACTAGAAATATGCATTTCTCTGTGTGCTGGATCATAAGGTACGATACTAATATAGTAGGCTTTACAACCTAACTTAACTTCTACGCATATAGGCGTATATAAGGCAGACTATTTTTTGTCATAAAATTATTTATCATCAATAAATATCTATGTATGGTACGTAGCCTACTGCTGAAAGACAGATCTACAATAATTAATAGAGACGGGGTGGCTGAAATAAAAGCACCCACGACTTCAATTACAGACTTCTCCCTCTCAACCTGTATTTAGCGGCAATGAATTTGCTCAAAAAGTACAATCTCATCGGAACAACATCCACCCTCTGCATTTTGCAAAGCATTTGTTATTTTCTAGCGAAGAATATGCGAGGGAAACTACAATTGTTTAATAGGCCTACATTTGCGGCAGGTTGTGTAGAGAGCATTACTACGTCTGGTCCGTCGTGAAAATAAAATTATGTAAACTACAATAAAAGTACTGAATAAGAATAAACCGGTCGCCTAATATAATATTCCCTTCATTTGGCACCTTAACTGGCATTTTTCATAATAAAATGCATGGTTTCGTATTGTTGGCTTCAGGCTAAACATATAGGAGTTTTCCAGTTGTGGCAGTCTGCACTCAATGACCTATATACAGCATGTAAGTCATTGTCTTCGCCTTTTGTTGTTGTTGTTATCTTGCTACATTTGACCATTTTTTTAATTCAAATTGACTTGGGAGTGTGCCCTGCTGAGGGCACACTATAAATGTATTCCTATTGTCTTTGTATTCGTCTTGAAAGTCTACACAAGACGATAAGAGCACAAATGAAGGTTGAATACAGCCCCTTGCTCTGGGGGAGAAATCATTTCTCTTTTTTTAATAAGTGGAACTCTTATGTACATATCTAAAATAAAAGTTTACTTTACTATAGCGAAATTCTTTTCCACATATGTGAAATAGTTAGTTTTTGATGTAATATTTTACTTGTCGGTCGCAAATGTAGGCTTATTAAACAATTGTAGTTTCTCCATTTATTCTTCGCTAGAAAATAACAATTGCTTTGCGAAATGCATGGGTATTCACTTTTGGTTTGCCCATATTGTACGTGCATGGGACCCATGTAAGTATGGATTTTCGAGGTCATTTATAAGAAGGGCCACGGATTCCCATAGTGAGTCCATATGAGCCTCACTGATGGTTGCTATCTGGGCAGAGTCTGATGTTTTTCCGATCAGAGTGTACTTTTTGGGTGAATTCATTGCCGCTTAATAGCCTACAGGCTGTGATGGAGAAGTCTGTAATTGAGGTCGTGGATGATCTGGGATTTGGAACAAATACCGCATCCTGTACATCAAGCCGACCTGAAATATTTTGTAGGAAAATTCCCTCAAACTCATTTCTGTCAACCACATCAACTCTAGCTATATAATAAACAATACGCGATTTCCTAGCGAACTTAACAACAATGAAGTCCCCTTCGATTACTTCATCACGCTATATTCACCAAAAGCGTCTGATTGAAGACTTAGAGTTGAATCTGAATCACATTCTGAATTAGATGATGTCTCGTCAGATGACTCGATACTAATTGTATTCTTTTGTTTAAATACGGACTTCTTTGACTTTTTGCGTTTGGATTGCTTGTCATGTAGTCGCACAACTTTCTCGTCTCGTACAGGAGTGTCAGTTAGGATGCAAATTCATTATTGTAAGAAGCTATTGATGCGATTATAATTTTATAAAATGTATTTATGCATGGCACAATTTACCCCAATGAGACTGGCACAACCTACCCCACGCTGAAAGACACAACAACAACACTTTATCCTGGCAAAAGTCAAAATCATGAGATACTGTAAAGCATATGAATTAAAGCGTAGAACAATCCCTAATTCCTGGTATGTGCAATTCAGATTAAACTTGTGCAGTATTTATTTTAGAAAACTTCTAACTCTTCACATCATATTTCACTTTCACTCCATTTTTATTAATTTTCCTCTAGCAAAGTCAAACATCTGCTCAGTAATCAAAATATCTTATATCAGCAGAGAGAATAGTGGCATTTTAGAGCATAGATGGCGCTGTAAGTTAACTACATGCCTCCTGGTTGTTCAAATCGAGGGTGGCTCAACTTACCCCATGGATCAACACCCCAATCTCCAATAAATATCAATAGTCGTATTACTGAAAGCCTTTATCTAATAGTATAAACGTTTTTATGTTCCAAAAAAAGTGAAATTGCGAACATGTGTTTATACGTACGGTATTAAAAGCTGATTTATACCAATAAATATACTTCACTAGTTTAAATTAACTATAATAGATATGTTCTAAGGTCCTTTATTAAACATAATATGTTGAATAAAATTAATGTTTTCATTAATATAATGTAAAAAGTGAAAATAAAGCAGACACGAATTGACAGGTAGTTTGGCAGCGCATATTATAAATATAACTATATTATGTTTATTTGATGGTAAAACTAGGGCAGGTATTTTATTGGCATAAGAAAATATTCCAGACAGTTTTGTTTGCTTCATTTGGTGTTTAACGTCGTACTCAAGGGTATTTCACTTATATGACGACGGACACAAATACAGAACATCACAAACAAAT
>JARFOD010154352.1:0-12323 GCA_031763545.1 Mopalia muscosa | reverse complement strand
CCATGTGACAGTTGCAGATGGTTGGAGGGAGCTTCGTGTTGCCCTGGTGCTCTCAGAGCTAAAGGGGAACAGAAAGCCGATTCGTGTGTGGTGTGTGTATCGCATCCTGTTGTTGTCTTCCTGTATTTGCCCCGTCCTGTCTTTGTTTGTTGCCAGTGGTGTCGAGGGTGGTTTGCTTCACCCATTGAGCTGGCACGTCATAATATAAGTGAAATACCCTTGAGTACAATGTTAAACCCCAATCAAACAAACAAAATCCTTCAGGCTACCAGGCCTGCGCTTAATCTTTTCCTGCATAACCTTAAAATCTGCCTCTAAAATTTTGTGAGATAACCTAACAGTTGCATTTTCCCCCAGTTTGCTGATTTGTCAAATAAAAAAATGTGCCTTTGCAAAAAATAAAGCAAAATTGACTCAAAATGCAATTTTCATTGGTAAGAGGATGACATAATTTATAAAAATCAGAAATGTTAAATAGTCAACTGTTAAAATGCAAATTTAGAAGGAAACTTATAAATCACTCCTCCTAAGTTAACTTTTCTTAACATGGGGAAACCCTGTTCTGTCTATTCTCCCCAACAGCACAGGCCTGGGCTATCCAACACTATGGTAATCAAACCAAAAATGCACTTGGCTGTCTCACTCAATCTCAAAGGTGACATGGTCTATTTGTATAACACTCACATTTCACTGTTATCTTTGGATCTATATGAAAACTGGCCTTCTTCATTTTCTCCCGATTATGCTATGCAGACAAGGAAGTGTCATTCCTGAGTAATCTCCCTTGTCAATATTTACACAGCCCAAGAGGAGCTCCCATCTCATGCTGACATGTCAGATCTTTGGTGTAAACTTGGATCAGACCTATTTGTTTAGTATTGAATATACATCAATATTCTGCTTGAGAGTCCCATGGAATAGCCTTTTTGTAAACACTTGATATTCCATTTGTAAAGCAGCTCATATTTTCTCTCTAAGAAACATGGGGTGTTTGGAGGTTTCCTCTTCGGGTTGACAAGATACAATCGGCCGAATAAGCAGTGGATAATCTGTCCTCGTTGAACATTTAATTGCCAATAAAATGTAAATCCCCCAAAACATTTTATTCTCCAATAAAACTTATACAGTGTAACCACGTTATAAGGCGCTCATTGGCGGACACAAAAAAATACAGCTTGTATAGAAGGCCCATTGCTTTGAACTGGATTAACTGTTTGTCTTCGTGCAGACACTAGGGCACAACAACAACAACAACACTCTATTAGGATAGTCGTGTCTTGTTTAACACACCTACCCACCTGCGGAGTATTTTCAGGTTGGTTTGCTGGTCATAAAGACTTTATTTGTGTATATTACTTAAATAAGATTGGGAGATAAGGTTTTTTGCGCGTTTTAACCATTTGCCCGGTATATCATGGCGTATCACTGTAGATCCATACAAAATATAGCCAAAATAAAGCAAAAGCTAATGACGACCCCTCTCCATCTATAAGACTTCATTTTTCAGGTCACTGTTCCCACTTGTGATGGAATATTTTTTAGTGTGTGAATTGTTGAACTGTTTTTGGCTCTGTACACTGGATCCACATGCCAAACTTATCGTGAAATGCTTGCTCAGAGTTCCTAATAAAACTTCAATAACAATTTAAAAACATACATGCTTATTCTTTTCTTTTTATTTCATTAAATTTTTGTTTTATTTTATTTGATTTTATTTTTATTTATTTTACGTTGACTTGACATAAATTTAAAAATCCATTATTTTCATTTACAGGAAAGGGCCATTTGCGAGAAGCTATTTTATTACACGAAGAAGCCTTACGAATACACAACCTATGTAAACAGCTGAGAAAGATAGACACCTTTCAGGAAATTCTACGACATGCCCATGATAGGTCAGTTTAGTTCAAAAATATGTTAACAAAAAAAAAAGGGGAATGTTTTCCCAGCCTTTTGATTTCTGTTTAAAGAGAGGTATATTTTGTATGAATACAAAACATTTGGCATTTTCTGGCTGTGTTAGTGTGCCTATTTACTGTTAACTATTGTACCCTTATATGGAAAAAAATCTGCTTAGAATTATAGAGCACTACCATTGAAGTTTCTTTCATGAACATTAGTAAGTAATATTGGGGCCAATTATATTGTAATGTTGAACAAAAATTTCGTACCGAACTAAAATCATTTTTTTTTTCCTACTTCTACACAACAGACTGCAAGTTTTATATAAAGAACGATTTTTGTTTTTGAATATACACACAAATTGGTACATTAAATAAAACATATTGTTTTAGCATAACTTATTTTTTTCATGAACGAAATATATTTTTATATTGCTTTTTGTTCCCTACTATCTCAAAGGGCATTATCATTTTCTCAATAAATTTAGACAATTTCTGTGCTTTCGATACAGTGCAAAAATATTGAATTTTATATACGAGCTGATGTTTTCCTCGCAAACAAATTTTCCATGAATAACATTTTGTTTAGAGATGTCCAATTCTCACACATGCATGTAAAATTGTTTGTAAGTTTGAGTACAAAAAAATTGACGAATTCATAGGTTTTTTTTCCTTTCCTCATTCCCTGGACGGGGGATTTCACGGAAGGAACTGTTGTTGAAGTTGTCCATTGAATGTCAAAAGAACAATGTTGATCTTTGGAAGAATCTCGCCTGAGAGCCACTAAGAAGCTAATCTCTGCAAACATTTTCCGTCAATAATCAGTTTGCTCGAAGATTTACCCGTCTTTGTGTTTTGCGGAATTTTTACAGCTGCTTATTCATGTTGGTATAATATTATTGATTTTGTTTTTTGCTCTCTCTTCCAGAACTCTAGCAAAATTTTCTGAGCTTGAAGAGGAAGATGATTTCACGGAACTTGTCGATGTTCCTGCGATTTTAGCACAAACAGATCACCAGGTGTCGCCTATTGCTCCAGAATTGCCAAAACATAAAGTGCCTGATATTTTCGAAAGACTGGTAAGTTCTTTAAGGCTAAAGGTCAAAACTGTCTCTTTGAACCCGATATTTTTGAAAGACTGGTAAATTCTTAAAATGTAGAAGGTCAAAGAGATCATTTTGAAAAAAAGAGTTCATAGAAGTCCAGTTTGAACTTGGTATGCTGGAGAATGACTTCAATTCGAGACCTCATTTTAATACATCATTAAAAAAAATAAATCTATTCAGACTCTATTTATAATGTTTAAGTATAATATAAATAAATAGTTCAGCATTGAAAATGAAACAAAGAAAAAATATTTTTTTTTATTTCAGTGAAAAACGTAATATTTGGACATCTCTGAACCTCTGGAGAATGTCCCATCTCAATCCTGAATGGTTAAATAAAGAAGTGTAGATATATGTCCACTTTTATAGCCACCCACCTCTTGTCTTGACCAATTGCATAAAAAATATTTTTGCCAACTGGTTTACATTTTGAATTTGTGTTTCCCTGAATCTTTGATTGGACCTAGCTTACATACTCTGAGTTTTGTCAACATTTGTTAATGATTTTGATTTAATTTTACAGGGCCCGTTGAAAATCTTCAACGCCAAAACTCAATGGTCTGCTCCACGTAATTTGACACTTGTAAAGCGACCAGACGGGTTTGGGTTCAGTCTCCGTGGTGACATGCCTGTGATCATCGCAGATGTGGAACAGGACAGTGTTGCTGAGGTAGGCCCTTCTTTTCTATTTCACTGATTAACATCATATTGGATGTTTAACCCGAAGATATATGTAACTGGTTGTCTGAAGATAACTGGTTGTCTAAAGATAACTGGTTGTCTGAAGATAATTGGTTGTCTGAAGATAATTGGTTGTCTGAAGATATCTTGTTGTCTGAAGATAACTGGTTGTCTGAAGATAGCTGGTTGGCTGAAGATAATTGGTTGTCTGAAGATAACTGGTTGTCTGAAGATAACTGGTTGTTTGAAGATAACTGGTTGTCTGAAGATAACTGGTTGTCTGAAGATAACTGGTTGTCGGAAGATAACTAGTTGCCTGAAGATAATTAACTGGTTGTCTGAAGATAATTAACTGGTTGTCTGAAGATAACTGGTTGTCTGAAGATATCTTGTTGTCTGAAGATAACTGGTTGTTTGAAATTGACTGGTTGTCTGAAGATAACTGGTTGTTTGAAGATGACTGGTTGTCTGAAGATAACTGGTTGTCTGAAGATAACTGGTTGTCTGAGGATAACTGGTTGTCTGAGGATAACTGGTTGTCTGAAGATAACTGGTTGTCTGAAGATAACTGGTTGTCTGAAGATAACTGGTTGTCTGGAGATAACTGGTTGTCTGGAGATAACTGGTTGTCTGGAGATAATTGGTTGTCTGGGGATATCTGGTTGTCTGGGGATAACTGGTTGTCTGGGGATAACTGGTTGTCTGGGGATATCTGGTTGTCTGGGGATAACTGGTTGTCTGGGGATAACTGGTTGTCTGGGGATAACTGGTTGTTTGGAAATAATTGGTTGTCTGGAGATAACTGTTTGTCTGGAGATCGCTTGTTGTCTGAAGATAACTGGCTGTCTGTCCACTTTACATTGTCCGATCTGCATATGACTGAACGAATCTTTTAGCATTGCATAAAACCTCAGTCAACATATCAGATGTTTGTATGTTGCGGCTGACTAAGGGCAGTTGGCCCTCGGCCGTGGCTTAGTGGCAGCCTGTGCGCTTCCTAATCCTGCTCCAATGTAGCATTCAAAGGACAGATTATGACACGATCTGGCTCCGGCAATAGCAGGTGTGGTTTTTACATGGTTTCCTCCCATTATGAGGCATAGAACAGTCTGAAGGGGACAATCCGTCATCATATATATGTGAAATACCCTTGAGTACGACCTCAAACCCCAATCAAAAAAAAAAAAAAAAACTATGGGCAGTTTGTTTTGAAGATTAGCTGTTTTTACTTAACATTGGTGGAATACACCGCCATGCTATAAGTGAAATACTCTTAAGCACAGCGTAAAACACCAATCAATATATGTTGAGAGATTGCGATCTATTTAGAAACTTGACAGGAAAAGTTTCAACAGTTGACTATTTAACAATGCATTGGATTAACTACTGGAAATATAAAGAAGAAAACATTTATATCTTTTTTTCTATGTTGTAGGCTGTTGGAATGAAGGTTGGAGATTTTGTCGTACAGGTCAGTGTTGTTGACACGAAATGGGCTCACCATGATGACGTTGTTAAGCTGGTGCGACAAGCCGGAGAAACTTTGAAAATGAAAGTGGTGACCCCAATGAGCCAAAATTTCCTAGAACCTCGTGGTTCCCCAGCAACGAGTATCCCAAGCACGCCGAGCACGCCTACACGTATGCAAAGTCCAAATGGAAGTATGGTATCGAGTAAAAGTGGAAAAGCACATAAAAGGTTAAGCGCGTCTTGGCTATTTTCGCGGAAAAGTTCCAGCAAAGACAATATGTTAGAATCCAGTGCGATTACAAACGGTGAAGTTATGTTACGATAAAAGTGTTATAATCACCTTGACAACTCCACCGTGTACATATTAAGGACCCATAATGTGATATTTTTCATCAATATTATTAAAGAGTGAAAGATGTGTTTTGATGTGTGAATATATTAGTTTACCGGAAATTTGCAAGAAATTTTGTCTTTTGTTTACTCCAAAATATATTTTGGTTTTTGTCACTAAAAAGAATATGTACAAACATGTCTGATGTTCTGATATTTCGTTATTTTACTTAGAAATTTGATTTTGACAGACTGAATGTGTTACAGGCAATTTTCCCTGCAATAATCAAATATTTCGGAATTTGGGATCACCAATGAAGATTTTAAATGTAAATTTTTATTGTTTAATTGAAGTAAACCAGTTTCAGTTTAATGGCTGAGAGGAACAATAAAAACTAGCCAATCAAACTTCAAAGATTTCTTTTCAGCCAATCAGTTATTTGCAATCGGTTGCTAGGGAGAAATAATTGTTTTGATTGGCTGTACATGTATATTGAAGTAACCAATTGGAATTATGCATGTCTTTTAAATGAGAATTGTTGTGATTGTTTGGAGATGTTTGAATTACGATGATGAAATGTTTGACACTGTTGCAAGAATCCTTATATATTTTAAACCTGAATACTATATATACAAATATATTTCTTTTATACCAGAACCATCTTATACATTGCACTGTTAAAGTATTACCTCATTTTTGATGTTAAGGATGAAAGAAATTGAATATTTTTGTATTAAACCTGATTGAGTGAGAGATTTAAATCTTGATTGTAACTTTAGTGCTTTAATAGGAACTCTTGCTACTTGCAAATCATTAGCAAGGGGGGACAACTTAGTCAGCGGGCTGGCTTATTTTTGTCGGAGTTATTTCCCTTGTGTTACAAGTATTTTAACATTTCACATATTTGCACCTGATAGTATTATTTTATTTTAGAGTATTAACGTATTAGTTTCACCTTTCCAAACTTTTTGCTCTTATTCCTGAGATATAAATCAGTTTTAATAACACTACACCCATATTTGTAACTTACAAATGTAGTAAATATACACAGTTATTGATTGGTATAAACCTTCTTTTTTTTTTTACTTACACATATGTTAGACTGGGTAAAATTGTATTTGAAATGACTTATTGGTTTATTGCTCTAAATCATATTTCCATATTATATTGTACTCAATTGAAACACTAACACATCTATATTTATTACTGCACCAAAATCTAAAAACACAGCATGTTTCCTAAAAACATAGGTTCATATCTTTAAGTTGTAAATTGTCATATATCTTTAATTTGTCATAACTTACATACTCAGTTTATTGTACACAGTTTTGTTTTTAATTTTACTCAAATTAGGAGCCAATGCACCATGCAACACTCCTGAGAAGTAACACTTTTTTCTTATTGTTTGCGTTTCTTATTCTTCTTACGGGGCTGATGCTATTCTTTAAATTATTCAAATCTTTACATCTACTCCCCCTAAAGTCTCTTATTCGATAAATCATTTCTATTTGTTTTTTAACGAAGCTGTGAAAAAGAACACAATATTTTATATATGCTACTTGTCTTTCTATATCTTCAAGTCCATTTGTATCTTAAATTTTTTATTTGATAAATTTTGAATTCCCAATTATGTTCATGACAACTAATAAGCTATATGCTATGAGGCTCGAAAAGTTGATATTTATTGTCATGGTAACCAGCACTGTGTTGACATGGCAATTGGATCAATGTTGGCTGAATCACCCTTGGCCAAAATGTCGTATTCTTGTTTCAAGCTGTCTCAAAACTTTTAGAAAATTTCATTATTACATTTACATTTCTCTCCTTGTGATAATTTTTTGGTTTTTTTTGCTTTCATTCATTTCGTTTTCTTAATGAAATGACATATTTCGTTAATTACAGCTTTAATCCTGTTTTTCTTGAGATTTACTATTTTAGCTTATCTCATTTGCTTTAATTTTATGTAGGAGAGTCCAACACAAAGTAACTTTTGTCATTATTTTTATAAACATCTATTTAGTTTGCTGAAATTATCATAAAACTTTATTCTTTCTTTGGAAATACATATTTCTTTGATGTTTTTCAAAAAGTACATTTCATACATTATTTTTCTTGATCTTCTTACTTTTAGAAAACAGTTGCTTACATGACACATTAAGTTAAGTTTAAACATTGTCATTTTCATATGGATGGGTCCAAAAATTAAATTTTGCTTATTCGAATTACAGAAGGCACAGTTGGGATCAAGCATCCTGTTGCGCTGCCCAAAAATGGCAACAAGTCCCTGATCTGTTGAAGCACCCCAGGGGTGTTAATGGTGGGTGGCGTGCTGTCATATCAGTGAAATAGCCTTAAGTGTGGTGCATTGAATCCCAATCAAACTATCAATAAAATATTTCATGTAGCTTTCATAAAATTGGCCAATGCTGTACCTTCTAAAACTAAAACACAAGTGTACTGTTTCTGTGTAAGGACCTCACATGCTGGACACAGTCATCACATTATTGATATATAATTTATTTTTTTTCCATGTAATTTTCTGATTACCTAAGTTTGAAATCAAAATCCTTGTAATTTGCAATCCATACATTGTTTCAGAATCTTGTGAGCACCAATTGTTCTTCCAAATGTTTATCAGTATTGATGATAGGTACACATTTCTTCATGATTTTTATACATTCATTTGCACTTCATTTCACATTTATAGAGGAAATATTTTTCTAGGTCTGCCTGACTTGATTTCCTTTGAAGGGTGACTCATACATTTCCCAATATAAAAAACTATCAGAAGCACAATCTTGTTTACATTTCGAGACCAAAACAGTAATAACGTTTGAATTGAATTTTTGATAGGCTCTTAAAATGCTGCTAGCCTTCGAAACAGCAAACCGTGAATGTGTTAGTCGGCTAGCTTGTTCCAATCGACCCATTGGACGAGTTGGTCAAACATATGAAGTCTGCCTAGTAGGCATGTCCAGTGTAGGGAGTGCCAGTTGGGGGTAGCTTGTCCTACTGAGCAGACTTCATATGTTTGACCAACACACCCAATGTGTCGTTTTGAATTGGCTAATTGAGTAACACATTCACAGTTCTCTGATTCGAAGGGTAGCAGCGTTTCTAATCCCTCTACATACTGATCCCAGATTTATCAATGCAAAATTCTGTTTTTCACTCTACTTTAATCACTAGAATTATTTTAACTTGTCGCACATTAAAAAATTTCCATGGCAAATAAATACAATATAAAATTACATAAATGAAGTGTACTTAGTCTGTGTTAAATATATAATACTCAGTTGAAAGATTTAATTTTTTTTTTTTTATTGCAGAATTTATTGTATTACAATTCTTGCAACACATGTAATTTGACTGAAATCCAAATGAGTATGTTAAGAATATACCCAAACCAAGCACTTTAATCTTAAGAAGCAGTTTCACATTTTTGTCTTGTTTTGAATCTGGTAGCTTTAAATTTAATACCGGATGTTTTAAACTTACATTGCTATACAGTACAAACCATGTAGAGGTTATGCTATTTTTTTGGATACAGAGAAAAAGTGCTGTACAATTTATTATATGCAATGTGTAACACTATATTGTTTGTATCAAAATAAACAAATCAATTTTATTTCTTTGTTTCTGGGTGTTCTTCAATTTTTAGCCCACCATCATCTGATGGTGGCTTTTCTGATCACTCTCATCCGTGGTCCGTCCGTCCGTTAGTCCGTCCGTCCGCCGTCTGTCCGTAAACAATTTCTTGTGATCACCAATGCTCAGAAACTATGGTTCGGACAAGATTCATATTTCACAAACTGGTTCCCCATAAGGTCTAGTTGTGCACCTGACCTTTTTTTTGTGGATGGGAATATTCAAAATAGCTGCCAATCGTCCGTCTGTCCATCCGTAAACAATTTCTTGTGATCATGACCCCTTGGACTGGCATATCATCATGTTGTGAAATAAACTTAATAACTGCATTAAACCTCAACAATCAAACAAACAAACACTTGAGTTTATTTTGTACTTAAACAACCTTCTGTGTTAGAGCTGCCTTGCTTTCTCACGCCTGCAGTCATCTTGAGTGTCCTCTCTAAGCCTACTCCGATGTACCCTTCACAGGATCGAGTCCATCTGTCAACCCTTAACTAGAAGAGTTAGTCACAAGATGTGGTTCTGGCAATTGCCGGGGTGGGTTTTACAAGTTTTCTGTCCATTTTCCGCCGTAATAAGGCAAGGAACAGTGTGAAGTTGACAATCAGTCATCATTATTCATATAAGTGAAATACCCCTGAGACGATGTTAAACCCCTATCAAACAAACAAACCTTGCTTTCACCAATACAATACAATGCATTATAATCATTTTGATTCAGCTAGCAATTTTATTTTGCCGCACAGGCACTGAATATCCACACGTAATGGGCCCGTGGCCGTGGCTCAGTGGTAGCGAGGGCGCTTCCTGAACTGAAATGCTTTGATTTACCATTCACGAGTTCGAGTCCGCCTTTAGACCATTAAGTATATGAGCGAGTCACATGTTGTGGCTCCAGTAATCGCGGGGATGGTTTTTACGAGATTTCCTCTCAAGTGAAATACCCTTGAGTACGACATTAAACACCAATCAAACAAACAAACAAACCACACGTAATGCCGGGCCATCAGTCGGGCCATCAGTCGGATTGAAACTCAATATTCGACAATTCAATTACAATTATGAGAAAAAAATCTTTACCATTTAAAAGTTTTATTCTATAATTTAAAAAATAAAGCTTAAATTTCACACTTGTATTAAGTGGATTTTTTTTTTTCTTTCATTACACTGACGAATAACGATAATAACAACTGATGCATAATTGCCTACCGTTTGAGAAAAGCTTTCTGGGTGAGCTAATGACCTTGACCTTTAGGAGGAGAATATGTAGTTCAGTATTAAAGATGAATAAACCCATCAGATTACTTCCACTGGCTCGTGCCTAGTACAGGTAATTACCAGTCAAGATATCAAATGATCCAGTAATTATCAGTCAAGATATCAAATGATCGAGTTATGTACAGGTTAGCCTGGGTTTAACATCTCTATGTTTATAGTTTAATTTGTGATAAACATCTGACCAACTAATACAACTCAGAGGTCATAATGTTCTTATGAAATGTAACAGGCGGTGGATATAAATTTGTCCCTTTATAATGTTGTAGCGTTGATAAATGAAAGAATTTAAAGAGGCAAATCTGGAATGCTGAAAGCCACCATAATTTCAACATCTTCCTTTTGTGTTTACTGTGTCTGTAATCATTTATCTTGCTTGTTGATAAATGAACTTGTTAACATTTTTTTTTCTTCATTTTTCTGATTTAATGACAAGACTACAAAAGGATTGCATTTCATCAAATTCCACCAAAAACAATGGCCATCATTTTATAATTTCATCGCTGTATGTGTTACAAACACATTTACTTAAAAACACAACTTGACAAATAAAATTCAAACCAGTAATGTACCTTCCTCCTGTTAAGACAATGGTGGGTTGATTTGACCAAATACTGACAAACAATATGGCACCATAATGTATTTTTTTTTAGGTATTCACAGCTTTATGTGTTGTGAACACAATAATACAGAAAAAAAATCCAAGATTAACCCTTGGAATTCGAATTTGGATGTAATTTTCTCCTTTTAAGATAATAGATGAGATTGAACCAAAATTCCACTAAACAATTTGGTAGGGGGGCAACATAAAGCTGATCTGTTTGGAATTTCTTTGTGTTATGATTGAGCTGTCTTGTCTGTGTTTGTTGCCAGTGTCATTGAGGGTGATTCATTAGGTTGGCACTCTATAATAGGTGTGAAATCGTTTAACCCCAATCAAACAGACAAACAAACCAACACACCTGGAAAATCATGTGACCATGCGACTAACATTCACGCAAAAATCTGGTGAGACATTTAAAAAAAATAAATAATTTGTAAAAAGTTTTTTTGATTATGATTTATTATAAGACCCAAATTGTAACATGTTGAATTTATTGCATAAAAGTTATGCCTATAGTACATGTACATGATGTTATAGATTTTTTTCTGAGTGACCATATTTGCTGTATGTAGAATCTGGTCCCATTCTGGTGGGAAATTTTAAACCAGGCAGGCTATTAGTACAAATCCGCTAGCATACCTGGATATAATGTATACATTGAGTGTTCCTATTCCTCACAATGTATTCTTTTGTGTAGTGTTCAGTTCGGCTTTAGGCATACAGTTGACTAGCCAGTGTAAATAGGTTGAAATTTTCCATTAATCTTTGTAATTTTAATGTTACTGTAATTACCCTATAACTTCTAGCAGTTGGGATAGAGAAAAAGGCTTTATCGCAGGGGTCTTACATGTTATTTCAGATATTTCTGTAAGCTGTCCCAAAATTAAAGTGTTCCAACTTATGGAAGTTATAGGGCACATGTATGTACAATTTGAAGCAATGTTTGTATTGAATGGATAAAGAGAGACAAAAGATAAGCTACTTATCTTAAATTGTATCTCATTATGAATAAAAATTCTTTAAAAACCAAATTTTGAACTTGAAAATTTGTGGTCTCAAGAAATTTTACCTTTTTTTCCAGGGGTGCAAACCAATATTAATATATCTTTTTTCAAACTCTAACAAGTTTTTCTTTCAGTATAATTTGACTGAAAGAAACTAGAACGAAAACTTCTAGAAGCCCTACTCATAAGGAGACACAAACCTGCACTCAACCATGACCAAGGATACCGACAGCCTATGACAATAACATTTGATCTAAGAACATACACCTCTTTTATACCAGCCTCAGTGTTTAATCAGTT
>JARFOD010154341.1:0-12325 GCA_031763545.1 Mopalia muscosa | reverse complement strand
CTCTTAGTGAAAGTCAGATGTTCAAATCCCAATTTCTCCACATGTACAACGAATTTTTGAATGAAACAAGTTGCAAAACGTTCAGTGAATATTGGACTATTTTTAAACGTTTTCTAGGTATGAACCATTTGGGAAGACCTTTAAGGTATGCACAGTTTGAATAAAGCTCAATTTAGATAAAATTGTTACATTTATCTGTTTAAAAATAAACTTTGTAGATTATTAATAAATCTTCATGGATTTTCAGGGTTTAGTTAATGCCAGACAGAAAGAAGTGGAAACTGAGACCCATTTCTCTAAGATAGCTGAAAGAGAGGCTGGCCGACTTAAACAAGAGATTCTTAGACTTCAGAAAGAACAAGAAGAACTCAAAGAAAAGAAAAACATATTTGAGGTATAAGCTTGGGATGCCGTTTGAATATTTTGAAACTCTATACAGCATCATGAATTGTAAAATTTGTCCTTTTGTCTCTAAATTTATTGTGTATGTTAACAATTCTTTTTTTTTCTAAGACAGGGCTTTCCATGTGACTGGTCAACAGGTGCTTAGGCAGACACCCGTCCAAGTGGACACTCTGAAATGAACAATTGCCTCATTTGGACAACCTGTTTTAAGAAATTTTAACATGCTGGAGATAGGAAAACTGTCAAAATTGGACATCTAGTTACTTAAAAAGTTAAACAAAATGACCATTTTGGACATTTTGATTTCTGGCTAAGCACCTGCTGGTCAATGGTGCCAGAAGGTTTAAATAATCTTTGATAAAACTTGAAAACACTTCTAGGTCATAACTGTATACAATGATTTTATTCAAAGTATACATAAAAATTATATAAAATGTTCTTTTTAAAACAGATGTCCAGACTTGTCCTCAGAAAAAACATTTTAGAATCAGCCTTCTGTTTAATATTCACTGTATTCTTGGTCTTCAGAACAACATATTCCGTCAGACCCAGCGACTAGAGGAGATGAAGTCGCAGATGAATTGGGATCAACAGGCCCTGGAAGCATGGCTTGAGGAATCGGCAAGAAAAGATGAGGATTCAATGACCCTTCAGAAATACTCCAGACAAGATGAGAGCAAAATTAAGGTTAATTTTATTGAGCATTTGTAGAATTGTGTGGAGATTGAGCTTGTGGGATATAATAAAACTTTTCAGAGTTTGAAGAAGTTATAAATGACATATTGAGATTTGGAGAGTGGTACCAGTAGCTTGAGTTTTAGAAATGTTGTAAGTGCAGGGGCAATACAGAGCGATTTTCATACCGATTACCTTCACCCAAATTAGGACGGCTCCAAAAGGCCCAAATTAGCATTCTCAAAAATGCCCAAATTCATGTGGAGGAATCCTTAAATACAGTTGGCTAATCAACTGTTTTCCATGATTTAGACCCGTGGTAATTGCTTCCCTGAAGATGTTCCAAAATCTGCTCTCCATGGACATCCAAAATACAAAATTCACTCCTCCTGCAGTGAATAAGCGTGTGTTGGAAACAAAACATTTGAACTTGGTTTTGAACATTTTGTCTTCAGGAAATGTCATTACGTATGGAGAAATTAACTGCAGAGGTTCAGGAAAAAAGACGGTACCTGGATCACGAGACGACTGAAACACTAACTGCTCAGGTAAACACTCCAAGTTATTACATTATGGTGAGAAACTGGGGATAAAACAATCAATCAAACAAGCAGAGAGTACTGGCTGAGAAATATCTATAAGTGGGACATAATAAATATTATTAAGACCTCATAAGCATCAATCCAATAAATCAATTGTATTTCCCATCAAGTATTCTCTAAATCCAGTATTATATGGGACTTACGATGTATGTCTTAAAGATGTCTTCAACAACTGGTCCAGGAGCAGTTAATAAAGACTAGCTGGATCATGACTCACTGAAATCATTCTATCTGTTTATGTAATCAACATACATATCAGCACTTGTCAACCTCAATGATGTATCCAGTCAGTTACTATATCAAATATAGCTTACATGTATTTAACACATTTCTCTGCCTAAAACCGTGACCTTGGACATTTGTCATTTTCTGTTGTAGATTGAATTGGATAAAACAGCTGAAGACTTTCGTAAAGCTCATGTTGAGAGACAGAATCTAATTACCCAATGGGAGCACACGATAGAACAGATGCAGAGACGTGACACTGAGATGGATCTCCTGGCAGCTGTTAGTTTCACTTTCACTTTTGATGCTTTGGATGCCATAATATAGCTTGGTGAAATAACTTGTTTAAGTATGGCATATATGTACAGTGGGGGGATTTTGATTAAACCCACCATGCACCAGTCAGTCAACATCTGTTTAGGATGGTGTGCAAAAGAGTTGGGGGAGGATTTATATAATATTGATAAGATCGATTGGTTTATAGTGTGAATCATTTTATAGAGAACCTCTGCAGAGGCTCCAGCCAACAAACCAAATTTGAGGATGGCTGTTGGACATGGGTATAGGTCCAGGCATCACCTGCTGGCCCCCTTACATCTATGTATGGTACATAAAGTTTTACAGTACACCTTCATTTATACACAGGTGTATTGTGGTTACAGCAAAATATTTTGATCTATTTTTATAAGGTTCACATGTCATAAACTGTACATTTTTGAAATGTATGAAGATAAACATAAACCGGTTTCTTTTAACGAGTCCTTATAAACATATTGATTACATCAAATTATTCACTTCATATGAATCAAAAATTTCCTACTGTTAATCTTTATATATAGAAAAAACTTTTTGCAATGAAAGAAAAAAAGACTAAGCCATACTATGTTTTTTGTTTTGGTAACAGCAACTGGCTCGTGTAAAAGCTGAAGTGAGAAAACGTGAGGAAATAATCAAAGAAAAACAGCAATTTTATGACAATGAAATGGACAACAATGCTGAATTCGAGAAGAAAATTTCTGTTGCGGAGAGGGCTGCTGCTAAACTGAGACAAGATTACACCGAGGCAGAAACCCAGCGAGTGCAATTCAGCGACGAGGTAAGAAATAGTTTGCCTTGTAACCAACTGGTGAGAGTTTCTGATTCAATGTGTCGTGATGTCTTACTTTATAGATTATAGAACACACTTTCTCCTATTACACTGTCATTGTCCTGTGCATACCTAGCCACTGTTTGCTTCCAGTGAAGTCTAGCAATGTTTCCATCACATCCAAGATTGTGTAAAAACAAACTTAAAGTGTAGTTAATAATGTAGCCAGAAACTGTCCTCTGGGGGATGATTCCTGGGTTAGAAATAATCAACATCCCTGTGGCAATGTTATTCAATTGGATATCTATATCTGTATCTCAAATTTTGGCATGTACATCTCCAAAAGATTATTCTTACACAATTTCAAATCACATTTCTATCATTTCTGAAAAGTGATGTTAAAATAGTCTTTACTTAGCACTGGAACAATTATTTTTTGGAATACTCCCCCATCATATATTTGAAAGAAGTCACCGATCAATCAATCAATCAATCAATCAATCAATCAATCATTAAATCAATTAATTAATTAATCAATCCATCGATCGATCCATCAATGAAAGAATTAACAAATCTCTCTTTTGTAGTTGGAGGCTTTGAAGAGAACTGTGGACAGAACAGCCACTGACCTTGAAGTGACAAGATCCAATGTCACCATGTTGAAAAAAGACATTGTAGATAAAAATAACAAGTGAGTACAAATGATTTTCAAGCAGATTTATTTGTTTAAATTCTGGGCTTAATTCTTTCCAGAGATGTCTGCATTTTATTTACATTCTGTGCAAAAAGAATATGCACAAGGGCCATTCAGTTATTTCCTAGAATACTATCATGTAATACACAGGAATGACAGGATATTAATCAATTCCTCCTATCAAACTCAGCCATCATGTATGACATCCCTCAATTCCTCCTATCAAACTCAGCCATCATGTATGACAGCCCTCAATTCCTCCTATCAACCTCAGCCATCATGTATGACAGCCCTCAATTCCTCCTATCAACCTCAGCCATCATGTATGACATCCCTCGATTCCTCCTATCAACCTCAGCCATCATGTATGACATCCATGCAAAGTTGTGAAAATCAGTCGGTCAACAAATTAATAGGGAAACTGATCACTGACAATTTCAGGTTGATACAGGCTCAAGAACTAAGAGAAGCATTGATAGAGAAATTGAAAATCGCCACAGAATCAACCCTGAGTGCGGAGGAGCGTGCTGCACGTATGGACGAACTAATAGAACAGGAGGAGAAGAGGCAGAAGAATTTTGACACTGATGTCAAGAGTCTGCGGGATGCTCGTTTTCGTAAATCTCAACTTTTACACGAGGACAAGTTGAAAGAGAAGAACGTAGAGGCAGAAATACAGGTGGGTATTTCAGTAAACAATGATTATAATGATTGCCTCATATGATATAATCCTCTTGTGAGCAGGTCCACCATAGTCTAATGGCAAAATAAAGATACACACAGATGTGTACTTAACAGGTAAGTTGAAGAAGGTTTTTCTTCACAAAGTCTTTCAGTTACACTGAAGCATAATTTAAGGATTTTGTTGCAGGGTTTGAAATATCAAAAAATCTTTTAATGGGTTATTTTCAAATAAAGCAGACAAGTTTTATAAGTTTTTGTTAATTAACATAAAAAAGTCAGTAACTTGATCAGTTATTATCAGATCTGATGGGTAATCAGTGATCACTGTTCCTTACTTTCATCCCTGTGTTGTTGGGCAAACTACTGAATTGTTGATAATCATATTTTGTATTGACTTATTTTATTATCTGATGCTTTTGAACAGAGAATTGGGGATGGGATGGGTAGGAGTGAAGGGCTGAGCTTAAAATAGACTTACTTTATTACGACGTATTTTATTGCTTACAGGGCAGTGCTGCTGCGGTCAGAAATCTGAACAGTAAAATCATGAAGATGGACCACAACTCTTTGAAACAACAAGAAATTATTTATAATCAGGTCAGTTGTCTAGAGTGTGTTAAAACCTGTAAATTGACAATGTATCTCTACTACAAGTGTACAATAAATGTTCATTCAATTAACGGACAGATAAGTATACCACTTAACAATGGATTGAACGTCACACTAGAAATCCATGTCTCTATTGGAACATCACGTTATAAACCAATGTTCTTTATTTTAACATAGCAATAGAAATGTATGGTTTTATTTCAACATCATAATAGAAATCCTTGTATGAAAAGTCACCACAGAAGATAAATCCATTGTCACATATTGTCTCCTAACAAACCAGCCCTCTGGGTCCATTGTTTTTATTACACTTCAAATTACTGTTATGGTGGTGTTAATTCTCTGAAAGTACACCACAGGTATAGTCTCATATTATCAACTTCTAAATCTCAAAGATACATGTAATCAATTTGATACATCTTAATGTCAGTCTTCAAAATCACTGAATAGTTAAGGCCTAAACAGGGAAAAAACATTTTGTAGTTAACAGTGTATACATGTTTTTGATCTGTGTTAACAATTTTGTAATTCTGAGGTGTTTTAACACCCTATGTAAATTAATTCATGGATTTCTACTTTGAAAATGCGTTCATAATAAGTGACAGACAGGTATTCAAATAATGACATAGTGTCACAATATACAGGTACTACAATACTGTGGGTGTGTTATAAAAAAAAATTGCATTTGATTCTAGGATTTTGCCATACAACAATTGGAGAGGAGGATAAGTCGAATGCAGGGTGAGAAATCTAATGATGAGAAGATCCAGTTAGAGTTAAAGATTCAAGAATTAACTGAGGAATTAGAACAGAAAAATACCACCCATTCGTTACTTACGGCTCAGTTAAAGAGGTTACAGGTATGTCAATGTCAGTTCATTTTATAGATCTGTTAATCCGTTGAAAGCCACAGCCGAAACACACTACATTTATGCCACTACATTTATGAAAGAGCATACCCATTCAATTCAAACCATTCATAACATGTGTGTTGTATAATATAAAATAAACAAACTTACTTTTAGCAAAAGAACTTTGCGTGAAACATTTACTGACAAATGTTAAACCATTTAATTCTAAAACCTAGTGTGATAGTCACTTCGTCAAAATTATGCTTGTAGAAACAATATGGCTTTGGGAATCTATAATTCCTGAGGAGACAGTTAATATACGGCCTACCATAGGAAGTACTACCGATGGTTACATGTGCATACCATAGTGGTTTTGATAACAGGTTTTCTTTCCTAGTTAACAGCTAGATTATTCCCATCAATAAAACCTACAGATCTGAACCCATCAGTATTACAAATTTAAATGCATTTTTTAACCTCGCTGTGTTTATTTCTATTTTTATTATCCCTTCGTTTTTTAAGGATGATGCACGGCGAGTGATGAGAGACCTGGAAAAGGGTGGAGCTGAAAAAGCTGATCTTACCTCCAAGATAGAAGAGCTCAATCTCTTCACAGACAACTCCGAAAAAGAACTACGGAGACTAATTGCAAAGAAACAGGTTTGTGACAACTGTTTATCATCTAACTCCATGACAGCTGACTGTATACACACACAGGTCAAGGATGGAAAAACGCCACAAATCCTATAACCAACCAACCAACCACACACAGGTCAAAACACTCTCTGTAAGATTAGCTTAGTTTTTACAATAACATACTTATTTTATTTAGTTATTAAGTATGATCTCCTTACTTATTGTAATCATGAAGGGCTGTCAATATATAGTATTAAAAAGAGAAAGAAAAAAAAAATGTGTGTGTCAATGTGTGTATTTGAATAATTCTACATTAGTATTAAATTTTGGAATTTCTGTTCATTATTTACATTAAGAGGTTTCATAATATACAAAATATGATTGCAAAATCCACTGGCATGAACATTCTTCCTACCCTACATTATTTTGATGAGCTTCACTAATGAAGTCTTGATGTTTTTCTTACAGGACATGATGGTAGACGAGAACATATTAAAGTTGGAACTGAAGAGGTTGAGAGATTTGCTGTATAACAGAGCTGATGAGGTGCTCACAATGGAGAAACGCAAACTTCAGCTGGAAACTGTGAGTCACTCTAACCTTTCTTTTTTAAACTGTCCATTTTAATGTTTGTGTGATTTAATAATCTTACATCAATCCCCTGTTATTTAAGCCGGAAAAATGTTGTTAAATTTCAGTTTTGATATGATGTTATATAAAACTCTTAAGCTTTGACAATTGTTTTTTACACAATAAAAGCATTGAAATTTCTAATTATTTTTTTCTACAGAAAGGAAAACAATTTTAACCTTTAAAATGCATTGTTTTCAGGCATAAAAAAATTGTCGATAACATGATGATCAAGATAACCAAAATTGTCTGTCAATAAACTAAATTTGTGGTTGTAGGCTATGAAAGAACGTCGCCATGAAATTAACATCCACAGAGACATGTTAACAGCTCAGCTACGAGCCGCTGATGATGAACGACAACAAATCAGCTCAGAACTTCATGAGAGGATCTCAAAGATTGACAAACTTAGGAAACGGTACGTTCGTGGACATTGGTCCAGGTTATACTGCTTCGCTTTTATAATCAAATGGACTATATCATACTTTTTAATATGATTTACATTCTAATAACGGCTGACTTCTTTCTTTTTCCTCACTTAACCAAATAAAGGGATACAAAGTGTAAGAAATATCAGACTAGCACTATAATCATGTCACTTGGCAGAGGGCAAAACCTGTATAAGACACATGTCATCAGCATTAATGATATGATTGATAAAAACACTGGCTATATTACAACCAACACCTGCAGGAGAAAGGGCATTATTCAGAGTAAGACAGGGGAGATAACCCCACCAGTACTTACAATTGTGATAACCATATTTTGTATCATTTTTATGGATATTTCTCAATAAAAGTGTATGTTTTTGTTGACAGCTATGAGATCTTAATGGTTTCAATGGCACCCCCGGAGGGAGAGGAAGAAAAGTCACAGGCTTATTATGTTATAAAGGTAATAACAAAGAAAAAGTCAGATAAATAGAGAAACATTTGATTTTTTTCCAGGACCACGGCCGTGGCTAAGTGGTAGCATGTGCATAATAATCCTTATTTGATTTACCGTTCGGGTGATTGAGTCCATCTGTTGACCATCAGGTATATGAGTGAGTACCATGATGTGGCTCTGGCAATAGAAGGGTTTTTTTATATATATGAGATTTCCTCTCGGTTTTCCACCGTAATTAGACAAGGGAGCAATGTGAAGTGGGATATCCATCATCATATAAGTGAAATACGCATGAGTAAAATGTTAAACCCCAATCAAACAAACATTTGTTTCCACAATTGGTTTTACCTAAAGAACATTCCAGTCCTTTCAGCTTCCCATATATCCAAACCAATCAATGAAATGCAGATTAAAAACAACTGTTTTATTTGTGTATTAAAGGCTGCTCAGGATAAAGAAGAGCTCCAGCGTGAAGGGGATGAACTAGATGGCCGTATCAGGAAGGCTGAGAAAGAGATACGGGCTCTTGAGAATACACTAAAGTTAATGAACGGTCGTAATGAGACGTACAGGAAGAGCTTCAACAGAGTCACTGATACAAGTAGGTTCTCTGCAGCAACATGTACAAATAGTTTGTTTTGATTCTAAATACTGGACACACATCAGTGACATCGTTTGCTTAATTTGCCCTTGAAAGTCCCGCAGACCATCTTCAAAATAAAAGTTTCGATACTTCAGTATGTCACACTTATAGCTCACCTAGCCACATTATGGTCTGCCAATAGCTTACCAACCCTCATTATTATCTGCCAAAAGCTCACCAACCCACATTATTGTCTCTGCCAATAGCTTACCAGCCCTCATTATTGCCTCTGCCAATAGCTCACCTAGCCACATTATTGTCTGCCAATAGTTCACCAACCCTCATTATTGTCTCTGCCAATAGCTCACCAACCATCATCATTGTCTCTGCCAATAGCTCACCTAGCCACATTATTGTCTCTGCCAATAGCTCACCTAGCCACATTATTGTCTGCCAATAGCTTACCAACCCTCATTATTGCCTCTGCCAATAGCTCACCAACCCTCATTATTGTCTCTGCCAATAGCTCACCAACCCTCATCATTGTCTCTGCCAATAGCTCACCTAGCCACATTATTGTCTCTGCCAATAGCTCACCCGCCTTCATTATTGTCTCTGCCAATAGCTCACCTAGCCACATTATTGTCTGCCAATAGCTCAACAACCCTCATTATTGTCTCTGCCAATAGCTCACCAACCTCATTATTGTCTCTACCAATAGCTCACCAACCCTCATTACTTTCTCTGCCAATAGCTCATCGGCCCTCATTATTTTCTCTGACAATAACTCACCAACCCTCATCATTGTCTGCCAATAGCTCACCAACCCTCATCATAGTCTTCCAATAGCTCAACAACCATCATAATTGTCTCTGCCAATAGCTCATCGGCCCTCTTCATTGTCTCTGCCAATAGCTCAACAGCCCTCATTATTGTCTCTGCCAATAGCTCAACAGCCCTTATCATTGTCTCTGCCTGAAGACCCCATACCCTCATTACTTTCTCTGTCAATAGCTCATCTGCCCTCATTATTGTTTTGACCAATAGCTCACCTATCATCATTTTTGTGCCTACCAATAGCTCACTATCCCTCATTATTGTCTTTGCCAATAGACCACCTACTCTCATTATTGTCTCTGCCAATAGCTCATCTGCCCTCATTATTGTCTTTATCAATAGCTCACATACCTTGTTATTGCTAACCTACTCTTAATATTGTCTCTCCCAATAGCTCACCTACATGAATTCTCATTATTACCTGCCAATAGCTCCCCTACTCTCAGTATTGTCTTTACCAATAGCTCACCTACACAAATATTGCACAGTATTGAAATTTGATATGTTGTAACAATCAGAGAACTAATATGACTGTTTCTAGGTGATGAGATGGAAGAGAAGCAGCAGTTGGAAGAACAGATGAGAGCAGTGATGGACAAATACAAGTATAAGAGAAGACAGATTAGAGAGTTACAGGAGGATTTGCAGGTTAGACTGATATACATGGTTCATCAATCCAGCTTAACTGTCTACTGATGATATGAATAGGGTCAACATAGAATTTCTAATATAAAACTTTCCGGTTATATTGGTTGGCCCACCACTTGTGGTTAGCATGTCAGCCTAGTAATATTACTTCAATGTACAGATTCAAGTCTGTCTGATGACACATCGTATATATCATGGGTCATGCAGTGTCGCTCCAGCAATCACACAGGTGATTTTTTCGGATTTCATCTCGAGTTTTCCAACGTTTTTAAGCAAGGAACAGTGTGTACTATATAATCCAACATCATATAAGTGAAAAAACCCTTGTGTACAACGGTAAGCCCCAAATAAATAAACAAACAAATCGTGTTATGTTGTAAATTGTCTTAAATAGTTCCCATCTCAATTTTCGTCGACAATAAAATGAGTGAAGATGACGAACAGAAAATGGTACCACATTTATATAACATATATGTGCTTATAGTGGCAATAATTTTGGCTCGGGGCCGTGGCTCAGTGGTAGCGAGTGGGCTTCCTGAACTGAGCAATTGATTTGTTTTTCTTTAGCCATTCAATCCTGTCTATCCAACTTTGTTTGAAGCTTCAGGCCTAATATAAGGTGATATGCAGTCAAAACACCTCTCGTAGGAATCTGTGTATCCAATCTTTTGAAAATGTGGGATAAGAGACTGTTTATACAGGGATATCAAAATAATGTGCAGATTTATCCATTATTAACTGTATGTCACAGCTTATTGTTTATCAGATATTGTCTTTTCATGATATCCACCATTGTGTCTGAAATAAAGTTATTATTATTTATATGTGGAAATATATTAAAGCCTTAACTGTAAATAACCGAGTCCTAAAGAGTAGCTGAATGACCTCCTCTTGTTTTTTTCTGTGACGACACAATTTAAACCCAGCACATTATTTTGGTTGTGACAATCTGCTCTTGGTCACTACACAAGAGATAATGACGTATTTAATATAATTTGTGAGAAGGGATATTGTTGATTCCCTCTCTTTTAGCTGTTAGATTTATGATTGGTTGTTTCCTTGTTTATCCCCAGACAATGAGTAATACACTGGACAATCTGACCAGAGACGAGGACGCTTATGTTGAACTCATGGAAGAGAAAAAGGTAAGCAAAATTTCCTGGTTCCAAAGAACAACAAGTAACACCTTTTCTTGTGTCCAGAGATTCGTTTACCTAAAGGCTCATACAGTCTCGTTAGAGTCAAGATGTGAGGAATAAAAGTAAATTTCAACACGGATTAAAGGGAAGTACCTATCTGATGGGGCAGGATGGGAGGACTGGACAATAAAAGGGGCTGGTTGATTAAAACCTTGATTTAACACTTTTTAAAAAAAATTATTTTGTATATTTTTTACCAATAAAGTAATTTTTTATTTTCATCATGCCATAGAACAGTGGTTATTACCAACAATAAAAAAAACCCTATTTTAATATTAAGTGTTAAGGAAAGAAAGCATGAATAGACAAGATTTTATTCTTCAATTTCAAAAGAAAACAGGCTATTAAATATGCAATAATGGTCTTTCAGAGTAAAATCCAACTGTTGATGAAAGATCTGGAAGAACAGAGAGTGAAGTTAGAGAGAGTGGCTAAAATGAACTCCAAATATTCGAGAGAACTTCGCAGTGCCGTCAAGTCAAAGGAAGAAACACCTCAAGAGGTTAGTTATAAGGCTGTTATATATTTAGCTCTGATCAGTATCAGAGAATCCATTTCTGCAAGTCCTTGCTATCAGGTAAACCATTGTATCGTAAACTTTTGATTGTACTCAAGAAAACCTAAGTATCTTTGAATTTATTGTGACAATGCTGTGTAACATGGGCTTTATCAGCCTACATACAACACATCTAAGTAAAACAATCCGGCTGATAATTCATATTTTTAATGAACTATTTTTTGTGTTGTTTAGAAATTGACCATAAATTATATATGTATTTAAGAGTATTGTCATAGTTTAAGGGATATAATTCTTAGAACAAATACTAGCTCATAAAATTTGGCCAGTTCCAGTTCTCTGTTGTATTGCTGCTGATAGCAGAGAGGGTCAACATTACTGCTGGCTATTTGGTGCCACCGAGGGTCATGGGCTTCACTCCTGAATGTGTCTAAACCTGCAAAATTGTTCTGAACTTGAATCTGTTTAAACTAAAACATTGTGAGGGAGCGGGTGGGTCATGGCCCTGCAGAATACTCCCTCGGCTTCCTCGGTCGATCGTAAGAGGCGAGAAAA